>JBAMYA010000022.1:16526170-16568966 GCA_037176975.1 Arrhamphus sclerolepis | reverse complement strand
CTATCTATCTATCTATCTATCTATCTATCTATCTATCTATCTATCTATCTATCTATCTATCTATCTATCTATCTCTAGGACAGGTTCTATCCTTTTTGTGATTTAATTCCTCATGTGTACTTGGCACCTCTTCATTAGCCAGTAAACCCTCTAAAATAAATCCGATCTCATAAAACCACCTATGAAGGAATCTGATACTTTTAAAGAGTGACAGCGACTGACCTTGAGATTTATTTTTGTCACACCCAAAATTGTCTCCCTCAGCAACGAGAGCTGTGCCTGTCCAGATGGTTTTGTGTGGCATCGTCTTGCTAATTGTCAGTGATGCCATCAAAGGGATGCAGCAGACCTGACAACTTAGCTGATGAGCAATAAGAAGAGTATGAAGGGGGAATTTAGAGCCTCAAAACGTGTGCCAGTTATTTTGTGTGGGCTACCTTTGCTTTTAAGCAGACCAAATAGTTTGTCTTCTTTTGTTTAATGGATTTGTTTCAGACTAGAATAGAAAAGGAAAGAACACTATCATTAAAACTATTGTTAAACTGGGTTTAAAAATCACCATTCTGTGTAATTGTGATATCAAAATGCATTATGCAGGCTGAACATATAATAGAGTGAAAAGAAAAGGTCCATAATAGCAAATAGTATCAACCAGAACTCCACAGTTATAAAATGCTGCATGTTTTCTGTAGCTATCACCTGCCTGAGTTCACTTTAAAGTTGAATAGGCTGCAGCACAGAAGGGCAGCGCAGTGTCCCTGGTGACTGTAAAACATGCAAGACAAAACATATGACACAGGGGATGATCCTGACCTGAGACTGACATGTGCTAAAGTATATTATAGTCATTGCTGGGATAAAGGTCACATTGACTCCTGTAATAAATTGGACAGGACAGCTCCAGCATACATGGAGTGTCAAGAGCGAGGAGGTCTGCAAGCAAATCCTTATGATGTTCCAAGACGTGGGTTCTGCATGCAGGCAAAAGGATGAAAGTGCCTGCATCTCTTTCTCACTTGTGATTAGCTCATTTAATCATCCTGTTAAAGGAAAAGTCCAAACGAAGTTCATCATGTAATGGAGACGTAGTGAGAGCGAGATGCAGACATAGGTTTTTCTGTCTTTGCTTTAGAAAGGTGTCAGTGGTCATCAAAGTAATGAATAAAAGGTGAAACAATTATGTTAGTGCTTATAATTAATGAATAAATTTGCCTTTCAGCTATTCTGTAGAAAAACAAATATTAGCATATTCATGCGAGGCATGATAGTCTTTTGACTAAGAATAACCTCCCTGGAATGACAGTAAGCACGAGAGCAGACTTTTGCTCTGAGATACAAAGGGAAACAACTTGAAAGGAAGTAAGCGAATGAATGCACTGCCTCATTAGGCGGGTTTTATTTGACCGTAGCCAATTAAAAGAGCATCTGTAATTTAAAAGAGACAACCTAAAAAAAGACACAACGAAGAGCATATTTCTCTCAAGGGACTGAATCTTTTGCCTTGTTTTCATTCAAATTATTTTTCACCAGTGACATTTTCTGTTTGAGTGAATATAAATAATACACAGAGGACGCTGGAGTGCAGAAATATGTAGCCGGGCAGTTCACAGGACGAGTCTGTAAGTTTAGATGAAAGTGCGGAGGGTGAGGGTCGTGGCGGAGGTCAAGGATGCCGGTGAGGTGCAGGCCTCGCTCCCAGCTGGAATGTGTGGACTTTGTTTTCCCCTCTCCTTCGTGATCAATATCTCTCCTTCTGTCTTAATCAACAACCCGCTGAGGTATTTGTGGGCTGTTACCCTAATGACACAAAGGTGCACTTTGAAAACAGAGCTGCAGTCAAGCTAAGACTGACAGCTGGTTTAGCCATGAATCACACCTGAGTGCAGATTAACACGGCGCTCCTCACAAACAGAGACGGCAATGAAATATTGATGGGGTGAAGTAGTTACTGTGGCTTGTGCAAGTGATCCGCATCAAAAGATTTGACCAAATCCAGATCTCGCTTGCTTACTCTGTGGGGGGAGCGTTGTGAAAAATAGTAACACCTGTGTTGCTTATACTGGTTGTTAAGCATTGGAATAAAATTTTGTGCAATATGCATAAGCAAATGCTGGAATAATGAGCCATCTGTATGTGTGGTCTCCTCCTTGGAGATGCCAGGAACGGCACCATCTGTGATGCAGCTACCAGCTGTTTTCTTTCTTATTACATGTTTATTAAAAGCTGAAGTTGTCCTCTTCAAGAAGAGAGGAAGCATGGCTGGCAGTGTTGGTTATCTGATTGCCTCCATCTCTATTAGAGACAGTTTGAACTCTATTCCTGGTCCCATAAAAGCAATTTCAACAAAACAAAGGTAGTGCTAATTAAATACTCCTTTCTTTTTTTTCTTTTGTTTCCCCCCCATTATCAACTTACAGGTAATTAAGAGGAAAAAAAAAACAGATGAGATTGACAGCAAAGCAAGAAACATCAAAGAAGATGAATAAAACTAATCCTCAAGGACTGTAAATAAATAAATAACTGATGGCTCTTACCCCACCTTTACTTAGCCCTTTGGGCTTGTATTTCAAAATCCCTCAGCAGGGCTTATGCATCTTTTCTCTTTGCATTGTTTTCAATTTTCAAAACCTATTAGCAAGATATCGATCGACCACAATTGAGCATTTATGCACAGCAGGCAACCTGAATCCCTCAAGTCAGAATCAGATCACATCTCCTGTAATTGAGGGTGACAGAACTGCAGACCACCCTCTGCAACTGTCAACAAATTTCAGGAACTCAGACTAAGATGCGTCAAAGATGCATTCCACAACAAGTGATGGACACCGAGAAGGAGAACTGGAAATGTCCATCAGCATCTTCTGCCATGTGCTGAACAAGACAGGTCAGGTCTGAATAGACACTGACAAACCCAGGGTGGACACACTGTCGACTCAGACTAAAGCAATACCAAGGGACATGTGACAGGCTGCTCTGATGCCACACCTAACTGCAGCACATGCACACTGGGAGTCGAGAGCAGTGCGCGGCTGGTCGTGGTGGACATCCTCTTGCTTGCTTACACCAATGGACAAATGGGACTCACACTCTTAACACAGGAGATTAAAGAAAAAAAGTCTAAATGCTAAAAAAAGAAAGACACGTGATATGAGTTAATATGTGTGATTGGAATTAAAAGCATGCGGCGAAGTCTAAAACAGCAAACTGATATTTCTGACAGTCAGTCCATTTCTGAAGCTACTGTGTTCACGCTGCTCAATGCTCAATAAAACAAACAAATGCCCTCCATTTCTCTATAAACAATTACCTACCATAGATTGTAACCTTATTGGATCAAGTGAAATGTTTGAAATAAATCATTAAAGGGGCTGACAGCGCATTTATCTTCACTCCTGCTTTAATGCTCTGTGCACAACACAGTGGATGAAGTCAGTCAAGGGTGTGTGTGTGTGTGTGTATTTTTATTTGAGTCTGGCCCTCGTGTGCCTCGGTGTGTGTGTGTGTGTGTGTGTGCCGGTAAGAGCACTGTTGCGTGTGTCAATCCTCCTGTGGAGCCATGTTCTCAAAGCTCTTCATTTTGAAATAAAGCATGAATAATTAAGCCATTTCACAAGGCTGCTTTAACGATACACAGGAAGAAATAGGTCAAGCAGCAATGTAAAAAAAAAGAAAAGGAAAAAAGATTGTTTGCATGGGCATTATTGGGTTAAAAAGCTGGTGAACAGTCTTCCCTTCCATGCACGTCCCATATGCTGTACTCTCTCTGCAGAATGATTGACAGCTTGGGCTTCAGGGACACTTTCCTAAAAAACAAAGACTTTTCTGATACTCGTACTACATCTGGGTCAAAGTGTCATTCTGCAATAATGCATCAGCTACAACCTTACCGCTCTCGTAAATGTCCATCAGCATACACGGCACTGAAAAGCAAAGAAGGAAGTCCACAAATTAAGATTTCTGTCTTTGACTCTTTTTCGAATGTGAAAAGTTAGTTGTTGTTTTTTTTTTTTTTTTTCATTTACATCACTCAAAGAATGCAGTTTTATCACACGGTGTTAATGTGGCCCCACTGTGACAGGGTTCTCTGCTGGTCTAGGAGCAACAACCATCAACAACATGTAGAATCGGAGCCTAATATCTATTTAATTATGTGATTATTTTCAGAGGGAGCAAACAGATCATAAGACATCATAATCACTTAGTAAAAGTAAGTACACGAATGAATGAATAAATAAATAAATAAATAACCTCCTGCTATTGAAAGCTAAGATAACACTAACTGGACAATCAGCTGTTCTCTGAGTTTTCATCAGTAATTTCATTTTTAATACGAAGTGACCTGTTCTGTTATTTCTTGATCTAAAGTTCATCTAAAAACACACAACAAGCATTTTAGCAGTGACGTTGCAAAGTCGCTCAGTGTGTTCAGAAGTGTGGATGATGTCTCTGATTTCCCTCAAGATGCTTGTTTGATGATTGTTTTATCCGTTCTTTTACTGCCCAAAAGAACCTGAGAGGCCGCTGTGGTGGCAGAGTATGTCCAGCTATCCTTATGCTGCGTGTATGATAATACTAAGAAGTACAGCACACTTGACCGCATTTCATAACACGCACACACACAAACACAACTGCTGCAGTAGAAAGTCAAATAATAGAAGGACTGTGACACATTAGCATGAAAAGTTGTCTTCTATCAGCATTAGCTGCATCACAGCGCGACGACATCACAGCAGCGTCTGCGTCTCCACAGCACACTATAAAATTGTGAAAAGGAGTAAGTTGCGACGGATGTGAAAAAAAGCTCCAATGAGCTCCGTCGTCTGTTACTTTCAGCCCCGAGGACAAACATGTCGAGTCCCACAAAGCTCCTTTAACTGCACTTTCAAAAACAACGCTCACATCAGACTGCTCAGACTGAGCCTCCACTTCCAGCTAAACTTTGTTCTTCTCACCCAACATGGGAGCCCAGAGGACTGTGTGTAACCACAGATGCCCTTTGCACCATTGCCTTCTTGGATAAATAGTTTAATCTCCAACACTTTTGATAACAAGTGAACACAATTGTCACTTTTGGTGGCGTCATCAGAACACCGCTGAAATGTATTTTAACTTGACACATATTCATATTAAGCGTGCCTCTTTAAATTGCTGCAGCGTAGAGTCGCTCTAGGAAGTTTTATTTTTAACCACTTGTCAATCACACAACTGGAAACCTGTTTTTTTTGTTGTTGGTGTTTTTTTTTTTTTTATATTGCAGATTGTTTTTAGCTGCACTAAATGTTCAAATGAATTACCAATTGCAGCTTTTGGCTGCATTCATATCTTTACATTATACAAACCAGACTTCAGTCATAAGTTGTGCGTTAAATTTGATTTCCACCAGTATGACTCGACACTTTAATTAAGACGGAGAGAGCGTCACTAACTTGTTCAACTACACAATATACGTAAGGCCAGAGTCTGGATGTCTGCAACACTGAGACCGCTTAGAATCCACAAAGGGCTTCGTGTATTTTGAACGTGTGGATTCACAGACAGCTTGCAAATCACATAATGTGAGCGTGTCTGTGAAGTCTCCCCAAACGCTGCTTGTTTGGGTTCACTTTGAACTCGCCCTGCTCTTACACATCTGCTTGCAAGAAATACCCTTGCATAACCTTTGCATGGAAAAAAGAAGCTATATACGTCCAGTTTTAGTATATGTTTCTAAATGACATTTCTGCCCATCAGTTTCACCCTCCAACAAGTCTGTGATGAAAGGAGAAGCAGTCATTCACAGAAAATTAACATTTCCTTCTTTCCTTAGATTTTTCTTTTAAGAAATGCTCTTAAAATGTTACAGCTCATGTCCAACTAATTCGTTTAAAATGTCCAAGTGGAAGAAGATGGACACAAATTTCATTTAAAAAATTAGGAATAACGCAGCTCTGCTGTGCTGACTTTTTTTTTTTTTTTTTTTTTCTCGGCACCAGCTGAGTGAAAGCAAAATAAAGGCACAAATAAGAAATACATGTAAGAAGTGCTGCTTAACATAAATACTGATTTTCCTCATGACAGAAGGAAAGAGCAACTTTGTGAGAGCGTGTTAACCAGAAAGACCAAACATTTATCTCTAAACAGTCTAAACAGTGTGATGTAAAGAAGTTCACAGGACTGCAAACTCTTCTGAATTTACACATTCAGGTTCAGTTTTTATATTCTGTCTACTTTTTTTTTCTTTTTAAGTGTGTTCTTCTACAGCTGGCCACCTGCTAAACATTTTTCCAGCTAAGGAATCTAATTTTATCTTATTTTTTTGTTTTATTGTTTACAGTATTTGGATTCCTAATGAGGGCAGAAAAATGCAGAAAACTGAAACAACAGACACAAGTGAGCTGAGTGAAAATTACATACTTAAATAGTTTTTTTTTTTTTTCATTTTTGACCTTTAATTTTATTTTATGTTTATTTTTTGTTCGTTTTGGTAGCATTTTAGCGATTTGAAGACATAATTACACTATGTTAAAGGTGCCAAGGGCGCTCTTTAGCTTTTTGTGCATCTTAAAGGACTGCAAAATGACAAAGATTCTTGTTTTTTATTTTGCTGCACATCTTCATTACCATATCACTGCATGAAGTGATTTTATTTTCTTTCTTCTTTCCTCCTGTCCTTCACCTCGAGTATCTAAATCGCTGCCTGAAATCTCTCCATAATGCCGAGCGTTCTCACAGAACGACCAACTGCCTCACAATCTCTCATGTTTTTGGACCAATCAGAGCTCACGGTTTCTTTGGGGAGCAAGGCCTTGAAAACAGGCGCCACAACGGTCCTTTTCAGACACGAGATAGAGATGCTGCTTCTGATATATAGGTATGTGTGTATGGAATACACCAAATGAGTCTGAATAACAATAATGTAACTTTTGAAGATGTAAATGAACGTGACATGGGCCACTTTTACGTACTGTAGCATGCAGGCCCTAAAAGAGGCAGTTTAATCTCATACACTTTTGCTAGTTATATAAAATCATACGGCTTTTGTTCAAACTTGCCGTTCTTCAGATGAGCTCCGTTCATCGGTCTTGGGGGGGCTCCTGGGTTGTGAACTGTGCCCACTTCAGTTTTTTTGGAAATAGTGGCTGAGACCACCTTGACGATCTATCAGTGGTTCCACTGACTGCCTGAAAGGGATATTATGTTACAATACTGGCCAAATGTTAGATAAAACATTCAAGGGCAACCCCAAATTGCACTCCAACACGCTGTGTCGGTTCTTACAGTATATTGTCCAAAATAAACCGAGAAGACGAATTCAAAAGAATAATGAGAGGCCAGAAGTCTGCTATCAAAGACACTTTCTGGAGCAGTTTTGTTGGCAATAAATAAAAGGCTGACTTTGACACTTCAGAAGTGCAACGCTTGACTTCAGAGGAATGTGGGCACACTTTCTGTTAAAGAGCTGGCTGAGTATCAGGCTGACATGGGTGGAAAATCTAAAACAAGCATTCAAAGAATGCACAAACTCTTTTTCTTGTTATTTGGCAGGGAAGCAGTCGCTCTTCCCAATGAGGGTGATGAGAGCCATATCACACGCCTCTGAAAAGGCACCGACAAGATAAAATTGTGTATCGCTAACTTACTTTACTTATCTCTTTTATTTGTCAGGGCATAACTGAAAAAAAAAAAAATAAATCAACAAGTTTGCCAATAAATATGTCAAATTAAACTATCATTGTTCATTTAACGAAAGAAAAGAAAATCCAGGATCATTCTTAGCTCAACAGCAGAAAGGTGTCCAGATCCTGTGAACTGAAGCCACATCTAATCATGAACCCTCCACCGCCATGCTCAACAGTTAGCATGAGGAGTTTGTACTAAACTGCTATGTTTGGAGTTTGTCAAATACTGCACTCTTCCGTATGACCAGACGTCTCCACTTTGGTCTCATCTGTCAAAAGGACAATGTCTTATAGCTTATAGTTCTTTCTGAACAAGAAGCTTCCCTACATGCTATAGTTGTGCATCAGCGTTAACATTTAATATATCTGAGGCCTGTAGAGATGTAACTCTTTGCTTTCTTTATCCCTTTTTAGTGCAAATGCTATTTCTCTGAGCATTTCACAAAGTGAAACGGGGTGAACTTGCATCTGCTCGAGGGTACACTGCCAACTGCTCTGAATAATATTCCTCTTCTCGGTGTAGTTAAACGGGCTCCGTGTTGTTTGGAAACGCTTTTATTTCCTTTAATCGCCGATGTCTTTCCTCGTCTTGTCGGGTTAGAACACACCTGATGCTGCTAGCACCTATGCTTTCACTGAGGTGGTCAAACATTTCATCAGCAGCACTTAGCTGGAATTTACACTGCAAAAACTGATTTCTAAGAAAGTAAAAAAAACAAAAAACAAACTGTTTTGTAGCTGCTGCTGCAGTTTCAAGACAAATGGTCTTGTTTTAAAAGCATATATCTCATTTTGAGAATTCTAGCCAAGCAGTTTTTTCTTACCCCATTGACAGATTTTTGTTTTTCCGACATTTTGACCAGATTTAAGAATACTGTAACCCTACATTCCTAAATCTAGTCAAAATATCTTATATTAAAAAAAAACAAAAAAATCTGTCAGTGGGGTAAAAAAAAAAATGCTCGGCTAGAATTCTTAAAATGAGATGTATGCTTTTAAAAACGAGACTATTTTTCTTGAATCAAGTATTTTTTTTACTTTCTTAGATATCAGCTTTTGCAGTGTATCCTTTTCATTCCCGTGGAAGGCATGAGAGTTAATATCCTTTTTCATAGACTTAGTAAATAATGACACAATATCATGTGACACATGTTTTTATTCATCTGAGGTTTTATTTCCATCATAACTGACAAGAATCATGTTTATTATATGCTAAAACTTTAACACTTTCAATTAAAGAAAGGCTATATCGTGGTTTTCACTTGACTGTACATGTTTGTCAAAAGTTGTTTCAGTTGCAGGACGCATTTAAGTGAAATCTGTGAGTTGTATCCTGGAAAATCGTCACGCAGCCAGGTATGAGAACTGCATCCATGTGAGTGAGGAAAAGCTCATCAAGACTTTGGGGATGACAGATTCTGCCATCTGCACACGGATCTCATGCATGAATGCTAAGTAAAAAGTTTTATGTACGAGCCCTGATGAGAAACTTTCCCTTTTCACCGTTTAACGCGTGAAGGTACAGAGAGGCGGATGCAGTTTAGGCGGGAGCGGCAGTGGAGCGGGGCCGTTCCTGGAAAGATAAGGTGAGGTATTGGTGGGCACTAGTGTAACGGCTGTCACTGCACAACACATGCTTTGTGTACACACGGGGTGTTAAGAGCTGTCAGACAGGTAAGGCTCAGGCTTGATCTGAGCCGTGATTGATCGCACAGGTTCAGGTGGAGTTCACGGGAGGTCTCTGGTATCATTGGCAAAATGAGTGACAGACACAAAATAGGGTGATGGAATATTATCAGGAAGCCATTTGTAATGCGGGCCCTGCCTGGATCTCTGAGGGGTGTTGTCTCTCTGAAATGAAGTCATCCATCACCTCAGCTTCATATTTGATTAGGTCATGAGAAGCTTTTAAAGAGAAAGAGAGGCTTTACCTTCTACGGTGCAATAACCAAGATACAGGATGCAGTTGATGTTTTTCTTTTCTCTTCCAAGTATTCTGTTAAAAGTAAAAAAGTGTGGATAAACACACTTGAGGAGCAAAAGTATTCCCTCCAAAAGGTTTGTCTTTCAATATGAACAGTAATAAATAAAACATTGCTGTTGTGGTTTGTTTGTTGCTATTCCTTTCTGCATTTCTTCTCTGAATAAAAAGTCAAAGAGGTTCTTTTATCCTCTCAGCTGCTAATTTAATATATCATAAGAAAACAATACATTGTTAGTTGTGTTAAACAGTGGTTGAAAGTCACCAAATAAAACAAAATCACCCCCCCATTTTTATGGTAACAATATATCTTTGGTTATTTCCTTCTCTGGGATTTCCTTTTAAAGTTAGCTTTGGCAGGGGTAGCCTATACAGTCTTGTCAGCTGTAATCAAAGTAAAAAAAAAGTAATCAGAGAGAGCAAAACCAAACAAACGATCACTCAGAAGTCACAGAGGAGATTTGATCTTGAAATCTGCGAGTTTCATTTTCAAAGTAGTTGTTAAACTTGTTTTGCATGTCCTGGTGCTCTTGGACACACGGTGAACTTATTTACACTGTTAACATGTTAGGATAAGTACTTCCCACACGATCTCTTAGAGCCTGAGAATAAGGGGTGTGACTGAAAGCTGCTCATTCATATATTTTGGAAATTTTACAAACTTGTCTTTAATCCAGAGAGGAAGGCGGAAGCTGTTATGGGGTAAAAGGAGAAGAAAAAAAAAGAAGAAGAAGGAGAAAAGCTGCATGAAAAAGGCGGTGAGAGTGACAGAAAGCGGCCGCACTCAGTCTGGGCTCCCGTGTCTTTTCTCTGGCCTCTGTTCCTTTAATAAACTCATGGTTATCTAGTGTAACAAATGTCTCGCTGCCATCATCAAGTCCAGGCGAGGAGGGAGGAGTTTTTAATGTTCAGTTTGTTCTATGGATCGATGTCTGCTGGCATCGCCTCTACCCTCGCCTGCGCCGTGCGTAATATACTCTACCATTACCAAACGCTTTTTACGCGCATTCCCTGCACATTTGATCCGCCGAGAAACTGTTCGCGGGACTGACTGACACACGTCGATCAGCATATGTGGGACTGATGGACAAAAACGGAGGGTGAAAAGGAGACGATTCTCAGCCCGGAGGGGGAAGGAAGAGGAAATTTTTTTTAAAAAAAAAAGAGAGGAGAAGAAGGTGAAAGAACAAACCTGATTTAGAATCAGTTTATCGCTTTGAAAGCGATCCCTTGCTGGATATTTCATTGTGTTGATAAGAGACCGAACAACTCGGGAGAGCCGGAAAAAAAAGAGACTCACACACTCTCTCTGTATGCATGGACTATCGTAGACCGCATTCAGATTTCACCTGGGCACAGGAGTGAACTGCGACTCCAGAAAGAAAGAAAAAATGCCGCGGAGGAAACAGCAGGCACCAAAGCGGGCTGCGGGTAAGCGACAAAGAACCTGCTTATTATCACTGTCACATATGTGGCTCGTTTTTGGTAGAATTAAGTGAAACGCCTCTTTGAAACGCGATGCTTCTCTTTCAAACTTTTATTCTGTGGGACCCCCCCTCCCAGAAAAAAAAATAGAGATAGGAATTACGAACCTCTGTCTTTTGTGAGATGTGCCCCGAGGAGCTCCTTGTGAGCAGGATTTTTGTCCTTCATTTGGAGTTATATAACTGCAATCTCACCGTATGGAGGAGGAGGAGAGGGTAGGAAGTTACATTGCAATTTTAGTGAAATACAACTAATTCCAGAGACCTTTCCAAAGTCCACCACAGCGATCCAGCAGGGTCCTCACACCAGAGTTTGGGCTTTCCACTGGTGTTACAAGTGTAGTGTAAAAAAAAACGGCAGGGGGAGAGTTGAAGCATCACAAGCTGCACTTGTGGGGAAGTGAATCAGCCTAATTTAGCAGACGAGACATGAAAAAAAAGACAACACAGCTGTTAAGTTTCCCCTCAAATAATACCACAACGTCACAGATCCTCTCGGTGATTTAAAAGTTAGTTTGTTTTTTCCTCGCAGTTCTAAAAGCACAAACACTTTTGCTGCATTTGAGCCGCGGAGTGCAGAGAGAGGGGCTGAAGGATGTGGTGCTCCTGTAGCCACAGCAGATGAACTCTGCGTGAACTCTTCATAATCTTATGGACAAATGGAGAATGGGTTACACTCACTCACACACTTTGACACACTCTCTCACGCACACACTCCAAGCAAACTGCTGGCAGAGAAAGGGGAGTTCAAAGAACACATTCTACTTTTTTTTTTTTTTGTACAGAGGAAAGAGGTCAAATATACCTCCTGCTTATCCTCAGGCCCCTGCTTATGTGTTGAGTGTGTGAAGGTAAAAAGATGAATTCATATTGATGGACACACGTGTAGACTTCTACTCGATACTTTGAAACTGTTTTGTGAGTGTGTGTATGTGTGTGTGTGTGTGTGTGTGTGTGTGTGTTTCATACGACTTTGTTCCTGAATTGCATCCTTTCTTCCAAATGACACAAATATCCACTAACCTTTACTAGTACTGTTCTGTTTAATGTTAAAAAAAAACCCCAGCAAATGTTTGTTACAGTTATAGCAATCAAAAAAAATCCCATAAATTACAGTATTCCCAAACAACTGCTTCATAAAAACGGAGTGGCTGGATTGAAATTAGATTGATCAAGGCTATCTCAGCGTTTGAGCGTGCAATTACTTGGTTGTGGTGTGTTGAGAAGTTATCAGTCTTTATTACGGTTGCCAATGTAGCAACCAGATGGCGATTGTTCTCTGCCAATAATAGCGTCTCTTTATACCCGCTTAAGATACTGAGACCCTTATCTATCCGGCACACTCTCTGTTTACACACACACACACGCTTACAAACACACATACGGGCACTCATTGCCATACAGTTTCACAATAAATATTTCTTTCCCACATTTCAGCCTCCGAAAAGCCCTCTTTTCATAGAAACAATGCCCCCAGTTTTATTCAGAGAACTTTTGAGAAGATGCCTAAGTGATCCCTTTACACGCTCTTAGCTGCTTCGCCTGTACTCTGGTAAATGTGTCAGTCCTATAGAGAAATAAGCCTTCCAGAAGAGTTTCTTCATTGTTGAGGTAATTGTCTCCTCTTTGACAGGCACATTCATCAGTGGCTTAATGGTCAATCAAAAGTTGGCAGGCTGAGTGTTTTCATTCTTTCCTATCCACTACATTAGGAATACTTAATCAAAATGTCTCCCGGTAATGGCTGTGGAGAGTTCATGACTGACTGATCCGTTGTCTGTGCCGATAGAAAATTAACAGCTCGGCACTGGAGAGATGTGGGCCTGCAGATAAACAAATTGTGCATTAATATTTCATCTTCAAGACCTGGGATGTGCTATCAAGTGGTGGAATATTCCTGGGCTGTGTTGTCATTTTTCTTGCGTTCTTTTCTTTTTCCTTTTTTTTTTTTTTTCTTTCCTCATGTATTCTTGAAGGCTCTTTGCAGCTGTAACTCATTTCACTTGATGACTTTACTGGGGTTACAGAGAGTGACGACAAATTGATTACCTGGCAGAGCAAGAATGGAGCAAAGAGAGGCGCAGGCTGACAGTCATGTTATAATAATATGTTTAATGATGTGTGGAGGGGGAACAAGGAGAGAGGAGTATTGAAATAAGAGCATGGAAGATGCAAAGGAATAGGTTTCATTTTTGTGGCACTCTTAAAGATGCAGTATCCCTTCGTGGTGGAAATTGTGTTTTGCCAGATGTTAAAAGAAAAGAAAGAGGGAAAAAGAAAAGAAACTGCTCAGCTCAAGCATTTATTCACAGGATTTTGCATGCACTGTGTTTGCGTCCACCTATTTGTCCATGTGAGACCACTGATGCACCAGTAAAGGCCAGTTGGACTGATTTACTTCCTTTGCAAACATGCCCTGTACAGTAATTTAAAATGCCAATTACAGGCAAGATGCAGCTTTGCTTTATTACTGAGAAGGCATCACAAAGCCAGAGGCTATCAGACTGCAGATTCCAGGACGAAATTTGTGTATCAGGTTTATATATGGTGTAAACATGAAGCCCTATAAGTGCACAGGATGCATTTTTGAGTGAAGGGAGCCATATGTTATTCTCTGGCCCTGGAATTATTCCCCTCCCTTTTTTCTTCTTCAGCCTCTTCTTCTTCTTCTTTTCTTCCTTTTTTTTTTTTTTTTTTAAAACAATAGCGCTGCGCTTCAAACCGTTAGCCCAATTTGCTGTTAACAAGATAAATTGGAGAACAGACAAAGGCATTAAGTGTTGCAGTGCCAGCTCGTGACTGACAGCAGCTTGTGGGAATTGGCTAGCAGAAATTCCTCCTAAGTGGTTTGTTCAGAAAACATCCTACGATCAAGGCAGATGTTGTTTATCCAGTTTAGGTAGAAAAAGGGAAATCTGCTTTGAATGACAAAAAAAACTGGGAAGAAAAAAAAATGGCAGCGAATACAAGGGTTTCTTATTGTGCTCTTTTAAATACCAGATTAGCACTCTCTTCATCTTGTATTCAGTCTTTTTTTTTTTTTTTTTTACTAAAGCCTTAGAATAACATTTTACTTCTTTTGTGTGGTTTGCTTACATTTATGTAAACAATCTTATTAGAAAATGATAGTTTAATTGGATTTAAATTTTTGATCTTTTATTTGATTTTAAAGGCCTTGTGTGGTTTTTATTTATTTATTTTTACATTTTTTTGGAGTTGCCCTTGATTTCCCCTGTCTGTAAGGCTGTAACAGTTATGGTAACTGTTTTCTCTAACGTGTGAATGACACATCTTATTTTTTTGACTTATTCCACAGCTCACTCCGCTGATTCATCTCTTTTTTTTTTTTTTTTTTTTTATAAAGGATATGAAAATCTACTCCTGCTAGACAATGAGCCTCGTAGTAGTCCTGCCAAAAGAAACAATGCACGTGAACGTGGAGGGCAGCTCTCTTCTTGGCCTACAAAATCATGTTAATTTAGCTTTTTTTGAATAGTTCTAAAGTGCAGTTTTGGTCAGTTTGATACTCCGGGGGGGGGGGGGGGGTTTATTCCTGTTCAGTGACTCAGATCTGAAAAGCTGCTTTTAATAACAAACCTAATGTTGGACTCAAGTTTTCTACGAGGACTTTGTTTTGAGCGGTTGCTAGGGAATGTTATTAGGTAGTCACTGAATGTTGTGCATTTTCTTTCATGTCACATTTAAGTTTTGATCAAATCCAGTTGTGAAAATTTTGTGAGCTGAGAAGACCGAGCGCACACTTTGTTGCAAACCTTGCAATTTTCCAAGTTCCAAGCACTCCCCATAGAGACAGCCCTTAATAACTTTCTCCTCATCAGCTAGTTTTAAAAAAAAAATTATATATATATATATATATCTGTATTCGCAGACTACAGTTGTAAAAAAAAAAAAAAAAAAAGGGAGTACAATCACGTCAGGTGGCTTTCGTTTGATGTTACAGCATTTTATGGTGCATGCTACTTACAGTAGGTGTCACGTTTAGGTAACTAGTAGCTTGTGGAAGCTTTTGTTTGCTTGAGAGGCAGACAGGGTGGTGCACTGTCTAGGTGATAAGAACCAAGACTCCTGTGCCCTCCAGCTCAGTGATCTTGTTCCTGAGTGCTGTGCTCTCCTGTGTGGAAAAACAGCCTGTTATGAAGGGTCTCAAGGCAAGCGCCTGTGCAGTGTTGCACCTCTCTACAGCAACTGCTCATTCACCTTGCCTCCCCTCTGAGACCTGCACTAGTTTCCAGGCAAATGACACAATTTGATATGCCGTTGGGGTGATTCATGTGGATAATATTTCCATGTGATCATCACTGCAGAAAAGAGACTATTTCTTGTGATGCGTTCCTTTTTTTTTTTCTTTTCTAACTCTGACAATAAATAGAATATTGGAAGAGTTTATTGCAAGGATACTAAAACCCATTATTTCTCCCAGACATTCCAAATACAAAAAGAAATGATGTTATGATACTTCGCCTAGGTCCCTACAGATATAATGATTTACAGAGGGAAATGTGGAGGAGACTTTATAGCTCAAATCGTTCATTTATGTGGATTTAGAGGATAAAAAGGCAAGGCAAGCTTACTGTTAATACAGTAGCACTTTGGGCCTGCTATTGATTTTACAGAACACGTATGTTAAGTCTGCAACTCATGTGCTTTGTATTATTGTAATGATATACATTCCCATTATGGTTTGGGTCTTTGCAATTTATGTCCTTAGCAGTTTTGTCAACACATAGTGGGCGAAGATTTAATTGAAGACATCCATCTTGTAGTAGTTGACCTACATGTGTAGTCAGTTAGGGAGGCTGCATGTTGACCATATGGTTCGGAGGCTCTCAGAAACGATCTCAGCCGGCTCAGGTTAACCAAATCGGAGATGCTTTTGAAAGACGTTGCCATATCATGTTTTCTTATAAAGAGCTCCTTGCACCTTTTTAAAAATCAGTCATCTCTGATTTCAGAGGGGGAGAAATACTGAGGTTCCTTCTCTGCTTTCATTGAAAAAGCAATCTGGCAGAAAACTGTGTGCAAATAGAGGGAGCAGGATTTAATTTTTATTTTTTATTAAGCTAAAACTGAATATAAATCAAACTTGTGGTGATGAAAGGGTGTGACATTTCTCTTTCTTTTCAGTATGTGTCTAAAGACGGTGAAAACATTCATCTTAAGTTATCTGCAGTGTAGCTGATTTGCTTCTTATCAAATCCTTAATGAGCTTCAATTAAGATTTATTATGCAAATTAACCCTCAGCTGCTTCTGACTGCAGGAGCAGGAGCTATGACAATATTGTGCTAATGGTGTGATCTGTAACAATTACTAAGGTAAACTGCCTTAACACTGCAGGCTCCGAGAGTCTCTGGGAGGTCAGGCTGCAAAATAGATCGTCAGGTGTTTGGGAGATTTAGGGAAATTATTTATTACCTCTCTGTTGAGGTGCATTTCAGCTTACAGCAGATTTACAAGTCAGATTTATAAGCACCAATAGCTTACATCCTATCGCTGGTATTATCATGTACTGAATATTATCTAAGCTAATGCAGGAAGTGCATTTAATTGTTTAAAAATAATTATTATCTCACCTAAACAAAGGAATTTAGTGAGCACAGCGAAACCTCAGGTAATCTCAGTTTACTGATTACCACGGTTACCACTGTTCAGGTTATGGCCAGAAGTGCTGCTGCTTGCTTAACTCTGGCAGTGCATGAAGTTGTGAACCTTGCACCTTTTGTGACTTCATTTAGCATGAGGCTGATGGCTTCATGACAGCTTTATAGCTGAAATGTTTTATGAGTCTTCACGCAGCACAATTACATAGAGCCTATTTTGATGAATCAATCCAATGTTCCACCAGCTCTGTTCACTCTGATGGCCTGTGGTCGTCCGTCTCTCTTTGGGGGTCAGACGGAGGCTTTCCCACTTTGTATGGTCCAGCCACACAGGAAAAAAAAAAAAAAAAGAAAGTCAAACAGCTCTTAAACATGCTAATCAAGTTTGTATCGATTTGCAATGACCAACTCTAGATTTTGAATGTCTTTAGTGAACACTCAGTCCAAATAAATGTCTCAGTTATCGAGTCTGAGAAAAATAATGCTCTTTGGATGACATGAAAATGCAAGAAGTCCACTCAAACATCTTGTTTCCACATGTGTGGGTTCATATGTGGGATAAGCCCATTATTTCAGTGTGAATTCCTGTGATCTCTCTGCTCTTCTGGGTTTAAAAAAGGAAGGAAATTTGACTAAAATATTAATTCAGGGCATATGGAAATGTAAATTATATATACATCGTAATCAAAATGGATTGATTAGCAATTTCATTAAATATGTCTAATATTCAGATGTCAATATTGTTCTCATACACAACACATCTGGCAGGTTGGCCTCTCATTTATTTCTTGCCAAGCATGTTTTTTGTCATAGTCATGTTCCATGTGAATATTCCACAAAATAGGAATTTAGAAGAACGTCTGTATACAACAACCACCAAACCAGCGTGCAGCACTTCATTATGCAGTTATAAAATGACAACACTTCCTAAACAGCCCACCATCACCCAGTTTAGATGACTAGACCCAATCAGCTCTAAATTCTACTGGAAACATTTCCACCATTATCCTCTAGCTTCAATACATGTACGAGTGGACTCGGAACAACCCCTCAGAAATGATTTAGTTACGTATTGAGCAAATGATTTGCAAAGAGTTGCTGACTTGCACTTTTATAGCCAAACAATCAGAAAACATCCCTGATCAAAAACACCAACCGTAGCTTATAGCCTGGACGTGCCATCAAATCACAAAAATCCCACTGGAACCACTGAAATTCATTTAGAATAACCCAGATTTTACAGTAAAAAAAAAAAAAAAATCTGTATATTTCATCAATTCGACTTTACACAACATGCAACATATTTTCTACAACAATAACTGGCTTCTTGTTCCCCATTTGGTTCAGAATCATGTCAGCGGTAGTAGACACGCTCTTCAAATGAAATCTGTATAATTAAAAAAAAAAAAATCCCTGGCTGTTAATCTGGCACTTCCCCCTTCAATATCTGAGATAATGAACACTGGAGTTTGGACCCAAATGATCGAGAACAGTTACTCGGCGACGGAAAATGCCAGTCTGCAACTTATACAATGTAAGGTATTCCACATTATTCCATTTAACTGGTCGAAAATAGTTTAAATTGGTTTCACTTCAGAAACCTGTTCCCTTCAAATTCAAAATAATCGAGACACTTATGTTCATGCCATCTGGCGTGGTACCCCGATTCTGTGTTCTGTTTCTAAGAAAACTATTATCATGAGCTGGAGGTCAAACTATTTTATACGTTTGAGGAAAACTTGCAGACAGACTACACATCCATAGCAAAAAAACTATCTGTTATAGTTAAAAACTTAGGTCTTAAGTGCTGCACCTTCTGTCCGTTCTGGGGTGTTTGGGGGCTCGTTGCTTCAGTCGGGCTTGTGTGGATAGATGTGTGGCATCAAACCACCACACATTCATTTACATACATACAATAAAAAAAAAAAAGACTTCCTGAAATTAAATCAGACTAAACTTTCCCTGTTTTCAGGTCAAAATAATTTCTTTCTGCTAAATACCAGAATAATAGTATGTATCTGTATTTTTAAAAGAATTTGCTGAGTCATGAAAGTCAGAAGTTTACATACATTTCCTCAGTATTTGGTAGCATTTTATTCAAACTGCATGATGTAGATCAAATGTTTTGTTTTTCCTTTCACAAGCTTCTCAAAAATAATTAGCTGTAATTTTGGCTGTCTCCTCCTGGCAGAACTGGTTTAAGTTCTGGTTTAACGGAGTCAGTTTTGGAGGCCGCCTCGCTCACACACCCCTTTTCAGTTCTGTCCACAATTTGCCCGAGGATTTGACATCAGGGCTCTGTGATGACTCCAGCTGTCTTCTGTAGTATATAGTTGGAGTAGTCATCATTATGTACGTGTATATATATACGTATATAAATGTACACTGTCGTTCCATTTGCTTCCAACAACCTCGCCTGCAACATGTTTTTCAAATCTAATGGCCGCCCCTCCTCGGTGTTTAGGAGCCGCTCTTCAAGGCTGTGCCTGCCTGTTTGCGTCTACTGTATGTGCTGAGCTGGTCTGTTGAAACATCTTAATTGATACTCATTAAACAGCGGTGACAGCTTAGGTGTCCGTGATGAATGTAGAATGATTCTGTTGTACTTACAGCTTGATTAAGGGGAAGCACATAACATGCCAGCGTTGTAGCCCCTGGCTCGGACTGTGTGCCCTCAGCAGCTACTTAAAATGATTTCTGATTGGTGTTGCCGCCTTGAAGTACATGCGAAGCGTATTCAGGCGCCTGAAATTTAAAAAGAGAAGAAAAAAAAACCAAACAAATAAAACTTTTCTAATGCTACTGTGCATTTAAAAGTATAGCGACTCACCAGAGGATAAAAGCGAGAAAAATGAGCTTATACTTTATTTGACTTTGATTTTAATAAATTGTGTGGATACACCTAGCAGTAAACTTAATCTACGAATATGACTTATGATCTTTCTTTTATTTTTTTTGTTCAGCCACAGTCTGGCATTTTCACACAATAATAAAGTCAATGGATGTCAGGCAGATGAAAAATGTGCATCTTGTATTGTTTGAGCTAGAAATTAGAGGCAATTGGAATTGGTTTAAAATTGACTGCCGTTGTAATGAATGCATGACGAATGGTATAATTTAGAGAAGAAAATGAATGCCGGGAAACCAAAAATATTATTCTGCACCATTATATATGCCATCATATTCCATGAAGATGAACTAATTTTGCTAAATGCCCCGTAAAATCTACTCATAATATTTTTTTTTTTACATCCTCATAGAAACATAGTTCAAAGAGAAGATCAGGTCACAGAGGCATGGAGCAGACGTAAGGCTTATCACAATTATCTGATTGTGCCTTTTAGTTTTCTTTCATTGACTACATTGCATTAAAATCCCTATGCTTGCAGAGGTTTCAAGGCCTGGGTAGCCTCTTGCATTTTCTGCCATCTGATTAAAGTGACACTGCGGAAGTAACAGAAGGGACCCTTTTCTCTATTTGGAGAATACATGAAAGAGGGGGAATTTCCGCAGAGGATGGATTTACAACTTTATCCTCACATGATTAATATTGCACAGGGAGGTCTTTGTACAGGAAGCAGCATGTCTAATTATGGTCTGACTGTGTCTTGACTGAGAGCAAACACAAAGCCGAAGGCTGCCAGACGGACCTGCACACGACTCGACACACACACACACACACACACACACACATGTGCATGCGGGGTGATGTCACCATCAGGCAGTTTTCATGATGCGAGGCCTGTAACTGACTTGAGCAGAGGCAAAAGTCAGACTTTTAGTAAAGCATATACAGCAGCTTCCTCGAAACCAGCCAGAAAGACTGCAGGAAATGCTCCAGTAAAAGCCAGAGGCAAAAGACTTGTCCTCCTCTTCCTTTTTTCCCCCCTTTTCTCAAGGTTGCACATTTCTACCAAAACACACAATGATGCCCATGACCTCACTGATGATAACTTCAGTATGCCCAGGTTGGCTGTACTATTAAGAGCACATGCATATTCATCACCCTCCCCCATCTACAAGAATTTCAGGGTTTCCATGTCCTCCCACGTTTGCCTGTTCATCATATATCTCAGCCAGACGTTCAAGAGGTTGCTTGCCAGGCCAGCCGTAAGTCATGCTGTCTGTCAAGATTGGACCATGTTTCTCACTTTATTTTCAGCTGTGACTTGTAAACCAGAACGACATTCTTAAGTTTAAACTGACAGGGAGGCCTCTAAAATCAAACTATAATGGAATGAATTAATAATAGTATGAAATGTCATTCTTTATGGCAGTTAAGTGTCTTAGGCCAACTGTGTGTGTGTTTGTGTATAGAAAATAATGGCATGGCGTAACTATTGTTTCTCAATAGGCCGCTAGTGATAATGCAGGTGATCACCTGACAGGAACTCTGTCTGGACCTGGTCCTCGTCACAAGTGCAACTCGGACACAAAGAGTTTATCCTTCCTGTGCTTTTTTTTTTTCTTTAAATCTTGTTTTCGATATGTCGTGTCTTTCTTTGCAAATAGGTGTTTGTCTTGAAGTGTCTTTGCATCCCGTCTACCTCAAAAAAAAAAGAAAAAAAAAAGAGAATGTCATTGATATAGAACCTAACTGTCAAAATAAGTTGTGTTCAATCCAAAACCGCTTAAGGTGTCAAGGACACATTTTCCTCCCTTCCACATCCTGACAAACATTGAGTCAGCAATTGTCTGTTGCATTTTCAGTGCTGGTATCTCATGCCACCCCCCCAGGCCATTTTAAAGTTGTAGAAAGTGGTCATTTTCTGTGTGTCAGTAGGAGGTCAGTGTTGTTGCAGTCAGCAAAGCTATTCAGTTGGAGATGGAGTCTACTGGGAACCTTAAAGTCATTTTGTCCCGGGTAGCCCGCTCTCGCTGTCTGTCTTCATTTCTCTGTCCCCCTGCACTGAAGTCTGAACACATTTGTGTGATAACTTCCAAAACTTCAATCTTTTATTCAGACTGGACACACCCAAGACCACTGAGCTGTCAAAACGAAGCATGCTTATTAAAGTAGCATATTTTGTTGAACATGTCCACTTGGATAGTCTTCCGCTATTTATGTGTTCATTTCTAGCGGTTGTAGTTATGTATCACTCTGATTCAGTCTGCGTGTCTACTCGTCCTTCCAATCCTGTCAGCTGATATTGTATCTCTGTGTTGTGTATTTCATCTCTGCTAACAGCTGCCTGATTGTTTTATGGGGGCAGAATGGTTTATACATTTAATTACATAATTTGAAATAACAGTTTTGAAATTAATGCTTTCTTGAAGAATGAAAGTAATCAGTCAATCGAAACTTTATTTGCATCGCGCTTTTCTTACAACTTCTGCAGCCATAAGTCCTTTAGAGAGTTAAAACAAAGGCCTCTTTCACCAAAACACGTGATGCTCTACCCACTTCCCGTAGACCCCTTAATGTAACTGTGATATAATGAAAAGGTATAAAGATGATTTCTGTGCAGTGGTTGTCTTTGGTAATAATGACCAGGGATGGATTCAGACCGGTTCCTCTTAGACCAAGACCAAGACCGCACCCTCCAAGACCAAGACTAGACCTTCCGAGACCAAGACCAGACCTCCCAAAGACGGTGTTGCACTAGAGTTGCTGTGTATGTTTTCCGGGTATTGCATCTATTTATTTATTTTTTCATTTAGCTGCTTAGTGTTGAAATTGGGTGTCGTGCATATATTTTGATTAAATTTGTTGATGGATATGCTGAATCCTCCCGGTACCGGGTTAAATAAGTTTTTGAACATTTATTAGCCTACAGCATGTTGTCAAATTTGACCGAAGGTTGATGTTAGTTAGTAAATTAGGCACCGCTGTAGATGTCTAGTAAAACTACTTCACATATGCTGAATCCTGGAGGTGGAAAAAATTTACAAGTTGCCTGGTGTTTTTTCTTTCCCCTTTCTTCGAGTTCTTTATGCTTTTGAAAGGCAAATTTAATAATTCCCGAAACCAAAGACATGTTCGATGGTGAGATAGCAGGTGTGTGAAAGCAAGACTGCAGGTGAATATACGCTTTTTTAAACAAAAGGACCAACTGCCACAATAATCAAAGAACCAAATGACGTGATGTTGTAAACATTCTTGCAGCAATCAATAACAACATCGTATTTTGTCTGAGATGCTCTGATCACTGTTGTTTTTAATTCACATTCACTGTGATGTGTGTCTGCAGGTGAAGATCAGAGGGAGTTGCGTTTTAGTATTTTTTTATTATTTTTTTAAGTTTTTATATTTTTTACAAAACTACCGAGTCTCGAACCGGCCTTGATTCAATTTATCAAGGCCCGACAAAATGAAACCAAGACCAAGACTGAGGCATAGCGATCCGAGACTGAGCGCCCTCCATCCCTGATAATGACACACAAAGTAAACTCTAATTTCCATCAGAGTTTCGAGGTATCAGATTACATTTTAGTGATCCTGCTAACCCTAACCCTAAACGTCTTTACGCCTGTAGGTGCTGTGCTAATTATACTGTGTAAGCCAGTGTTATCACAGCACAGATTAACAGGGCACACGGCCAAGTCTAGAGATTCAAATTAAAGATAGGAAAGGTTGTTGATGCAAATGTTTAGTCTTTTAATCTGCTACTTACAGTGTTCCAGAGAACAGTGTCACTTGCTCTCTATATGACCAGTTCATAAGCATGTTGGTATCTTTAGACACGGGAACCAGTGATTTCTTTTTTTTGAGTGCAACATTGCTTTTGTCATCTTAAACTTACCTTGAAATGTTAAATATCAATATACAATATGAGAAAAACCATAAAGGTTTCAAGTTATAGTGTTTTTATAGTTATTTAACAAACCAATTTATTGAGAGAAAAAGTATGTGTATCAACGCAATAATTTGGCCTCGGATGTTCACTCGGCATTTTGCGTGTTCTTCACGGAGCACTGAAATGCAAAATCTGAAACACAATTGGTTACATGGATTTGTACGGGATTTAGTTTCGACTAACAAAGTAATAACTTCAGTAAGCTGTGAGATTTGGTTAGAATTAACTGAAGTGGTTGAGGACTCTGAATCTTTTGAATTTATGAACTGAAAATTCTAGCTCAGTTTAGAAGTCTTTCCCCCATCATTTGTACCAATCTCCAAAAGAAAGAAAACCCACATTTCTCTAAAATTCTCCATTCAAATCTTACCAAGGCTGACAAGTTCCTCAGATGCTACGTGGAATTGTGTTCAGATGTGTGAGACCAGACATCTAATTCATCATTAATAATATATATATTTTTTAATATATTGTGATCAATGTTTAACTTTGCTCAAGATTATAGTGTCATTGGTTCAGCCTGTGACAAAGGTAGAGTTGTGGAGACTTCATGAAGTTCTCTTTAGCTTCCATGAAGAACTCGGTCACTGAGCTGGAACTGTCGATGCATGTGTGTTTTCACACGCTCATTAACAAATGCTTATAATTCAAATTCTCCTTACTTGCTTAGACCCTAATCATTGTTGTGCTATTTATAAATGGTAAACTCAATATTATTAACTTCCATTGTGCAGAATAGAGTTCCTCTTTGCTTTCCTAAGACCTTTTACAATCCTTAACAAGGCACAGTCACTGTTCTAGCTCTTGATTTGGGGGATCGGTTGCGACAAACTTTCCTGAGGGGCATCCAGACTAATAAAAGTGGACAGCTCAGTGTGTCCAGTTTTATTTTTCTTAAACCTTGCCTCCCACATCCTCACATGCCACAGTGAGAATATTAGCGCTTGATGGTACACCTTATTTACAGAGTCTGATATGAGTTTTTATTCATTCATTCTGAGATTTCTGACTCAGGGTGGTAAACTAGTGTATCAGATTTTTTTTATTTTTTTTTATGAAGTCTTACAGACTTTCCAGTTGAAACATTAAAATCGGGTGTCGCTGGGACATGTGCATTGAGAACTTAACCTCATTTAGGAACTTGTAAATTCTCAGATTTCTGTGCAATGACATTGATTTATTTTCAATGGAAAAACTGATAAGCGACAAGCTACGAGTCCTTTAATCTATCAGTCTCAAAGTGCACATGTTTTTGTGTTGTTTCTTGCATGCATTAATGTTGCGTGAGCTTCCTACATGCTCCGTGGCAGCCCTCGCACCCTGGCAGCGACCCAACTGAAAAGTTCCGGCACTGTCCAGACGCATCCTTTGGGGACCTCATCAGCCCCTGAATTTCCTTCCCCTCACGCCTGAGGGCATCTATATTCATTTCCTCCTCTGATTTGGGGAAAATGATGAAAGGCCGCCTTTTTTCCTCCCGTCTTTTATTTCCTGCCAAGGTTGCCTGCATTTCACTGCGACGTAAATCTGCAAAGACCTGAAGGCTTGACCATGTATGAGTGGTGTGTTGTTATTATCATGCAATATTTTAAAAAAAGAAAATGTCAGGGGTATTGGTATGTGTGTGTGTGTGTTTTTTTTGTTTTGTTTTTTTACAGCAATACAGAATCAATACAATACAGTATTGCATTTTTAGATCTGTGTAGCGTATAGTGGTATAATCCTGTTCCTGATAAAACTATATCAGTGTTAAGGAACTCAAATTTTACTACAGTCTGTATTTAATTCCTGGAGAGTGCTTCGTCTGCTTTCACAGAGGTTTGCTTCTCATAAATAAATATCTCATCCCCTGTCAAGTTATAAGAACTTGGTATTCTGGAAATAGTTGCATTAGTTTGAAATAAACCTGTAATTACACTGGTTGGAATTTGCTTTTACCGTAGACAGGAAATGAATGTTAATAAAAATACCAGTCACATCCAGCATTAACCCAACTCTGCAATTATTGTCGCGCTTTGATGTTGCCACATATACTCCGCGCACACATGTGTCTACTTAACCAAACCTCAGGTAGACTGTTAACTTCCCCAGCAGCATCCTGGCCTCCACCATGATGGGTCGAGACAGTTGGGCTAATGAAGGAGCGGGCCCTCTGTTGCTGAGGCAACGCTAAACACGCGTACACAAAGGAAAGGCCCCACTGCAAGAGAGGATCATCTCCACCTCTGGCTGGATAAAGCGTTGCTCCACGTACTGGAATGCGCTCTTGCATGACAGGCAGGCACAGCAGATAGTGTCCCAGTGTAGGATCATCCCACACTGATCATTATTCATGACACACCGTTCATAGAGTTTATACTTGCACCTGGAAGATGATGATTGTTTCTGTATATTTAGCTGTGAAGTACATTTGCACTAATTCTGAAAATGATCCTAAGTCTTTCCTAAATAAGAATTGAGATCCTCTTCTGCTCCGGATCACAGTTCTGAAGCTGAAACCTGTGCCAGAAGAGCCACTCCAATGATCGAACACAGGTACAAAATTCATCCCTGAGCAGCTTGGAGATGTTTCAGTCCACGTTCCACTGCAAAATTCAAAGCTAAAAATCTGAACGTGGAGGATTTTGCATCAGAATATTGCTGTCTTGTCCCCTATTGTTGCCACGACAGCACCCTCTCAAAGAAACCCCTTGATTTTATTTATTTATTTTTTTAAGCAATACACTCAAGCTCAGAACTTGACTGAATTGTTTGGTCTCAGTGTGGGCCACATATGATAACAGAGTTATCTTTCTGTACAGTGAGCATGCGGACACTCATGTGAGTGCCTGTAAACTGACATCTGCAAGATGCAAAATAGCTCGTGGCTGTGGGTGCCTGATAGACCTCATTTTCTTTTATAGTACGACTTGAAAACTACATAGTGTGTGGGCATATATCACCCTGACCTAAACACACTTTTCTTGCTGACTAGTGAAGCTAAGTAGTTTATGTATAGCAGCCAGTGGCTCTCTAACCATGAGTGCAGGTTCTAGTTTGATGGGCATCGTGTCTATTGCGCTTTTATATAATGGAATTTCTGAAAATAATCATACTTCATGTAGCTATAGAGGACAGGAAAGAGAGAGAGAGGGGAGGGGAGTGTTAGTTTGAATTTTAAAAGTGGTGTTCATCTTTTTTTAGAAAATGAAAAGTTTAAAAAGTGTGACTTTTTCCAGGTGGTTTATCTTTTAAATTAATAAAAGTGGAGGTCAAGTTGCACTGGACTGCTGTGAAAAGAAACTTCAAGTTAGACCATCTGGAAAATGCCGGTTTTAAAGCAGCCGAGTAAAACTTTGGTTCTGCAACAGGACACAGTTCAGCTAATTGTAAACAGCTGAAGGTGATATCACTCAGAAAAAATATAGGAAATAAGATGGCAGAATGTCCTACTGAAAGGCTTTAGATTTAAAGGAACAATGCAGTGCAGTCTGCCCCACTCAGGAAAATATTAAGTATCTGATTTAACAATGAATTATACCAATTGACTCTGTCCTCAGGAAACAAATGTTTCTCTGTGAATAGTCATGCGTTTTTATTGCAACATCCTACAGGCAAAAATCCCCTCTGAAAAGCTCATTATCATCAAATGAAAGTCAAATTCTGCTAAGTCTTTGCACATGACAAACATCTAACATGGCTAACGGCAGATAAGTGTCACAGTGAAATGTGTTTTCAACAGAAGACGGAGTCATGTTTTTGTGTTTTAGTGTATTAGTAGCATTTTTTTTTCTTGAATGCAGTAGAGTTTTTTTTGTTTTGTTTTGTTTTTTTAGTAGAAGGGCTCATCGGTGTTTGTCAGCAGTCATTAAGGGCAGTTAAGAAAGATCAAATTTAACTGTTTCTCATTTCTCATGAAAGATATATGCAGTTTGGCTGAAAGGCACATGCAGCTGAGATTGTTTTTTTGTTTTTTGTTTTTTTAAATCCTGCAACTCCTGACACCATTTAGTAAATAAAGTTGATTAAAATGCACTTTTATATCTCTTAGTTAATCAAAAATGTATTCAGCAGATGAGCTGTAGCTTAAATCTCTGCTAGGCTTTAGGGTGATATGTCAGCGGTTCAGTATCCCGCATCGTGCTCTTGTGCAGGAACTGCGCTTACGTAGTTTCCAGTGTCACCACAAAGCTGTGCAACTGGGCACCATCTTGTGTCCGGAACAATAGCAGCAGGCTGCTTCGTGGCAGCACACCAGCTGCCTGTTGTGGGAGGAAGAAGAGCAGGGCTGTCCTGCCTCAGATTTGGGTCTTTTGAGTTATTGACCCTCTTTGATGAACCCCTCTGAATGACACTGGTGTAATTCAGCCTAAAAGTTTGCACTGTCACCAGGATGAGCTAACTGTCCCCGTTGAATATATGGGTGCAATTTTTGAAATAGGCTTATAGCAATTCTTAAGAGAGGAGGGCGAGATGGCAATATTACTGACTTTATCACTGCAGCTGAGCAGCATCGAACGCCTCTGTATCTCTCTATTTCTCCACTGAAGAGCAGTGAAGGATCACAAAGCACAGACATTGCAGACTTTACTAAACCAGAAAGAGTCCAGCTTCTAAATGAGGACAGGAGAATGATGTGTCATTATTACAGTAATGCTGCATTACCCACTCTCATCACCAGCTTACATTATTTTCCATCTCTGTGGTAGGATTTTACATTTACATTAGCAACATCTTCAATATGTTGCATTGTTTGCCTTTTTGCAAATGAATCTCATGTTGTGACTGTCTCTGTGTTCTGTGTGGTGGTTTTTCATCAGATGGGTAATTTGCTCCGAATTAGTATTCATGAGCAGTTTCTTATGTCGCCATTAACATGTCACTTTACGGGTTTGCTCCTCAGGTAATATCTAATGTGTAATTTAAAAGCACATCAAACTTTTTCAATCTAATGTACTTCACTTTCAGTGATTGTCTCTATATCCATCCTAGTGTGACAGTTACCACTTTAAATGAGTGAAATAGAAACACAGATAATCTAACTTGATGATGAAAGACTTATTTTACCTATCGACTGCAGCTTTAATCCCGTTTCAGTTTTCTTCATTCATTTTTTTTCTTCTTCTATGTGTAATGTGGGGGACTCGTTGTTGTGATGTGTTTCCTGTTTTATTCGATGGGTGGAGGCAGAATCTGAACCTGGAAGAATATACTAACATACTGGAGCCAGCATAGTGCGACCCATAAATTGATGTTGACCCAACCTTTGAACAAAAGGAACTCTGTTGCATTGCCATCCACAGTTGATGCCACTCCTTCTTTGGCTCACGCTGAATACTCTCCTTTAATCTTGGCTTGGGTGGTAGCTGTCTGGGGGGGGGGGGAATAAATAAAAAAATAAATAAAGAAGTGCCTGATTTTAGTTGGTCGAAGGGAGGTGGGCAGAGCGGGGATGAGATTTCTGTGACTGGCACCGATCAATCACTCTGCGAGGGAGAGTTAATGAAGCAGGCTACGGCTTGTTAAAGGGTGAGCAGAGAAGAGATTACTGCAGGGCCTCAGCTTCTCCAGCCTCCAGGGAGAGAGAGAAGGCCGGGCACCTCTAAAGGTTAGAGGCTAGCCATGAAGCAGTCAGGGTGTTTACTCTTAACTTGTTTTCATTGTGCAATCTGGGCGTGAATTCAAAATCTGTCTTTGTGAAAGTGTTAAAGAAAAATGTGCAAAAATTGCTGCCCGTTAGGATTAAATTTACGCTTTTGCTGATGTCGAATTGTGTACGAGACGCAGAATATATCACCGCTTTCCCGTATGTGACCTTGGCAAGCTAAGTATTGTTTTAGCATTTTAAAATACAATCCTGATTTAACACAAACACTCATCGGATGAAGTCAGTAAAATAACCTTATTCTGAAGAAATATGAGCACACTGAAGTCATGGCACTCTCCTATAGTTTGAAAGACAAATGAGTTGTAGGGGAGTCAAAGATGCAAAGCAGATGTTTTTCACACCGTTTTTAATGGCAGCAAGACATTACCGATGCCATTAGAGACCTTTTATGGTTTCTTTCAATCCCCGGGCCTGCCTGAGGAAAGAAACCCCTCGTGGTGCGAAGTAGCCTCTTAACTCTGCGATGACAATTTGAACCCATTTCCAACTTACTTTTCTAATCTTCTACTGGGTTACATGCTTTTCTCTATAATTATTTCTCTCTGATATCCAAAATAAAGGGGCATTAAAATACACCTCTAAGGTAAACATGAGTGGCCTATCGTGCAATGTTTACCTCAGAAGCGTCTTTTGTACAAAAACAAAGAAAATGAATGCCAAAATTAATGCAGCTTTTTACTCGACTGCAAAGTTCCCATTTTGTTCAGTTGACTTGGTTTTTCCAATCAAAGCAGTCTTGGATAATTAGAAGAACTAGTTGTTGTTTTGTTTTGTTTTTTAAAACTCCACATTTACTCTGGAGTTGAAAGAAAGTGTGATGTATACTGCCTGCTTGGTGCATCCGACGACCCAACCTGTAAAACTCAGAGGAGCACTTACAGGGGTCTGGTTAGGGCTAAAAATGAGGAGGGGATGAACTATATGGCTCCATCTCTCAGTCCAGCCAACAGTATATCAAGGGAATCGCAGCTGCATGGGTGTATGTGTGTGTGTGTGTGTGTGTGTGTGTGTGTGTGTATACTCTACCCCATAAATATCTCTCTAAAACTCCCCTCCCTCCCCTCACCACCCCAAAGGGGCCCCTCTGATGGTGATGGCGAAAGGATGTCGCTGTCTGGGTGATTGAGTGTTGCTGGTGCTGGCCCTGGGCACATCCCTACACTCTGAGCCCATGTGGGAGGCCCTGCTGCTGAGTGTTGGCCTGAAGGGACTAGCCTGGAGGCGAGCAGCCATACAGCAGTAGGATGGGCCTCTCCTGCTGTGTCCAATACAAGAGCACCGGCTATACGTGCAACTGCTGCAGTCGCTCTTAACTGCAGAAAGTGTTTAATTCCATGAATGTTTTCATTTTCTAATTCATGCACTCCCCTACATACTGGCTGCTGTATCAGTGTACACTTCCCGTATTTGAACTTGCACTTGCTAAGTCATTGTCATCCTCATCACTCAGAAATCTGAAATAATCAAGCCGCAGTAATTAGCCTCACTTGCTGCATTGTAATTGAGGGCAGAAGGAGGTTGCTCAATCTATATTTTTTCTGTGTTTTGTAATTGCAAACTTTAATTTGCCCTCTGTTTAATTTTTTCCCCTTCTTTTTATCCTCTTAAGCCTGTTCCCATAGATGCAGCTGTTATTTTAATGCTGTGGCTCTTGTGCCTTTCATCAGTCATCAGAAGCTCCAGCGTTTTGAGAGAGGGGAGAGTTCATTTCAGAAACCCACTGTCTTATTCCCTTTTTGGGTTTCACTGCCGTCAAGACTTCCCACCGCCTCCACCAACAGATCCTTGACACTGTCCAGGTCCGTCCTACTTGGCAAGACTCAGAGCTACAGAGAAAGGCAGAGTTTATTTCCTGTTCTTGTGAATCATATATCAGTACAATTCCCCTCTGTGCTGTTTGGCAACGGCGGAATGACGGGTGTCATTTATCATACAGGCTGAAAGAGGCTGTGGGAAAAGGGATTTGAATTCTTCTGGAAGTGTGTGGACTCTCCTTAGCGGTGAATCATTAAACGGAGGAGTTTCTCAACAGGGATATTGAGAATGCCACTTTGTTCCCCCGTCTCACTGGCTGGCTCAGTCATTAAAAGTCTCAAAAATAAGATTTAGCGTATGAACTGTGAAGGAACATGGCATTTAAGGTGTAAATGTGGATTTTGTCCTGCTGAATCCATTAGGCCACTGATCAGTCTTGGGCTTGATGCAGATCCCTGTTCATGCTTTGCAAGAATTATATTTAAGCTCAATTGAATTTGAAAATCTGATTAGTGCTGCATTTATTTGCTTCTTCTTGTCCTGCTAAGTGATGACATTTTTCATCTCCGCTGCATGGCTGTTTACATCACTGATTGCCATTCAAGTTTGGGGCTCCATAAACATTGTGCGTTCTGTTTGATTTCTCTTTTCTCTTGTCAGGGGTAGTTACTATTTCCCACATTTCGAGCTGGGTGATCAAAGAAAATGACTTTTGATAAGGCTGTCGCCAGCTCCTCAGCTGCACTAGCAGAAATAAATGTGTCAAGCTTTAGCTTATCCTCAGAAAACAAAAAAAATATATATATGTATACCCCTAAAACCCTGCTGCTCTAATTGAGTGTAACTTTCAAAAACCTGTGAACACACATGCAATACTGAGATCATAAATCAGGTTTCTATAGACAGCCACACCCTGCCCAGAGCCTCTCCAGAGGAGCTACTGGCTCCAACCAGCTGGCTGGCAATCAACCTTTTCTTATGATATTTTTGTACCCAACATGCTCCATTTTTTTTTCTTCTGAAAGTTAGTTGAAGTGAAACATGTCAATAAAGTATCGTATAGGGAAATAGGTCTTGGTGTATTTCAGCTGTCAGCAACTGTTAACTGTCTCTTATGTGCAGATCACAAAGCTAAATGTGCTGTCAGCAAGTCCTCAGCTAGAAATAGATGTGTTGAGGTTAGCCTGAGAAGCACCACCGCTCTACGCTGCCCAGTAGACTGTGGATCCATCAAACAATGTGAACACGCATCAAATCTGAGCAAAGAGGTGTAATAAACTACATTTTCAGGTTTTGCGAGGTGTTGGAATCTGATGTAAAACAAAATGATCCTTTCGCTTGTCTTTGTGTGCTGAGCTGTATTTATAGCCAGTCTGAAGTTGACATTATTCTGTAATATTTATCTTCTCGGCCTTAGCAGTGTTCACCACAGGGGTCTGGACTGCAGAGTTACAACTTGGATGTTTTCTGAACCTAAGCTCCGGGTGCGTGACCTCTCCCAGAGGCCTAGAGTCCCGGACTAGTTTCTTGACATGTTAGCCTGCCACCGCCTGCTAAAGAAGAGTGTAGATGCCCCTGAGGTAAATGAAAACATTTGGTTCTTGCCAGACCTGTTCACATCTCAGCTGGGTCACATGAGCTGGCAGGTGACGCGTGTACTGAGGAGAATCGGAGACCACAGCCGTGGCCTACTTTTCCTCCACGCAGGCCCTCGAGGCCACAGCCCAGAAACACAGATGGATATGTTCTCAGCTCAGGTGAATCTGACAAAGACCGACCTGCGTCCAGATGAAATCCAGGCTGAGCCATGCCAGTTTAGGTTTTTTTTTAGGGATTTCTGTCACTCTTCCTTCATTGTGGTGTCTTAACTTGAGGGGTTCATTTAGTGCCAGAATGTTCCCATCATCCCTCTTGTCGCTCAGTAATTTTCAGAAATAGGTTTGACATCGGGTCACCATTTCATATATCAACATGTGCAATTACCAGACAATCCACAGTCGGGTCCCATGGCAAAGGATGATTGCAATTAAAATCACGGCTCAAATGTTAATTAACTAAACTACTTGAAATTGTAAACAGTGAAAGTTTTAAATGTTTCTACTTTTAACCTTGTCCCTTTTTTTTTTCTTTTTTCTTTTTTCTTTCCCATTTATCGCCACAGTCTGATGTGAATTAAAGGGAAATGCTGCATCTCATTTCTTATTTTAATTCCTTGCTTGAGATTGAAAAGAGAAAAATAATTTGCTAACATAAGCATGTACTGGTATCTTTGGTAAATGTACGAATGCTTTTAGGTTGACAGAAAAAACTGGTGGTGGGTACCACTGCAGTTCATTGGGTTATTAAATCAGAGAGAATAACAGGCCAAGTTCTGGCCGTGCTGGTGATTGATGAACCAGGCTTTATTTGCTGAGGCGGTGTGTTTGTTCCTGTGTAATTGTCTACCAGATGGCTCAGCTAACTGATCTTAAATGCCTACAGACCTGCAGGGGTCTTGAGTCTTAACATTTTCCCTGCTAATGACATTATTGTTGCACAGAGTCTTTTTTTTTTTTTTTTTTTTTGTCTGTTTGTTTTTTTCCTCTATACGTTTCTGATCTCGAATGTTCAAGATCAAATCAGCTTTGCGCAGGCATTTAGTCCCAGTTACTCCCTTTTTAAGATTTGTTTTTTAACTCGTTCAAAGGAGACGTTTTGAAGCTGTTCTCGTGGTAAAGTCACTTCGCAAAACTGAGCCCACTCGTATTTGAAAGGGGATGAGAGAGAGAGAGAGAGAAGCAGGACTCCACTCTCCCTGCGAGGAGTCAGATTGGAGGAGAAAATGGATCTAGGTGGCAGCCCGAGTCATCAATCACAGCCCCTCAAGGGGAGCAGCAGCTAAAGCTGCTCTGAAGTACTATCTGTCAGCTGCTCCGATCTTGCCGGGAGACCAGCGAAGGGCCGTATCGCCACCCATCAGCTCATACGAGCAGTCAACTGCCATGTAAACATGTGCAGGTGCTCCAGTCAAAATAAACGCTCATTCCAGTCCACAAATTATTCAGTCAACTCTCTCATTGTGATGATGTCTCCTCCTCCTCTGTGTTTTAATCAGGAAGTTTCTCCAGATGCTTTGCTTCCTCTAATAGATTTTGGTTTTGTTCACAGCGGTGGGTGGTTGTTTTGTAATTTAAAAATGAGCGCACGGTTTCACCCTGTTTTCCTTCGTCCCTCCCATCACAGGCCTGAATAGAGCCACCAAGAGCTCATCCACTGATGTCGGCCCACGTCTGTCGATACCTTTCAAGATGGATAGTTGCTCTGCGTGCTTATTGATTGGGCCCAGGCCAGATATATAAGTATCATTTGTCATTTCTGGGATTATTTTGAGTTCCAGTTAAAAGCTAGAATCGGGGGGTGTCCGTGCCTTTGAGGGGGTGGTGGGGGAGTTGCGACTTGTCTGAGCTTTGATGAATGACTGCATGGGTTTTTGGTTTTTACTGCGAGCGCCGGGGCCGTTTAGCTTCTATTTGCTTTCACCGTGGTCCAAGAAAAACAATGCGATGGGTCCAAGGACGGAGTAGAACCGTCCTGTCATGCGAGCAGGGTGGTCCGAGCGGAGGAGTCAGGAGGAGGATGGGGCACGGACACTACATGCTGCTTTTCCAAAAGACCCAGCAGGTTAGAAGAAGTCCCGCTGTTCTGAGCTTCCAGCTGACAGCCTTGAAACACATGCACCGAATTTGAATATTCAGAATAGAGAATGTAATGACAAACAGATTTTACTCCTCAAAGAACATACAATGGGACAGCAGAGGGATGTAATGTGGTAACAGTAGCTCCAGCGTGTCCCCCATGGCTTTGATTATGTCCCGTCTCGGGCATCAGGCCAGCAGCAGAGCTGGCTTCATTACTATATGGATCATCTTTTAAGACCATTTAAGATCAACGCCAGCTATTGTGCACTAATGACAGAGACTCCAAGAAGTTCATTATGCTCAAACCATTTGATTCATTCAGCTGAACAGTCAGTTATAAGAAATGTGGCGTTAACAGATTTTTGTTGTTGTTGTTGTTGTTTTCTTTTCTCTGGGAATCAGAAGAAATCCTTTTTTTTTTTTTTGTCATTTCAAAGTATGACTTAAAAGTTGACTTGGATTGTTTTGGAGTTTGGCTAAAGAAAAGTGTTTAACAGAGGGACATGTTTAACAACAACAAAAGAGGCAAGAAGAGAAGCCGCAGACACATGAATGACAAGTAATTATTTCCCTTGTCCATCAAACTGTGTTTTGATGCAAGGATGCGATTAAACATGATATGAACAATTTCAAACCTTCAAGTGAAAAGTGATTGTCAAATTGTGTGAAGCCTGCATGAGCTTTTGTGTTACAGCATGAATCATTCATAAACATGCACACACACATATGAACACACGCAGGCATACTGGGCAGGGCCGGACCAATATTATTTCCACAGCTTTTCAATGTTAGATGACCATTGTGCATTCATTTCCATTCCAGCTTGCCAAAAGTGTCTTCTCCCAGCAGGAGCGGGATGGAAGGAGAGCGGGTGACAGCTTTGTGAGCCATTCAGTTTTTGTCGGTGAATATTCCCATACAGCAGTGGGCTGACCGACTGCCCCCTCCAACCCCCCCCCCCGGTCTCCCCGTGCAGCCCTCAAACAGGATAGGGCACTGGGCCTGCTTTCAGCTGTCCTCGTACGGGCAGAGCAGGCGCCCACGAGGCCTGAGAAACGCTCCATCTTACTCCAGCGTTCAGGGTTTCACAGCTGTATAACACACAGGGAGGAATCAGTTCTGCGCTACTATGGTGATCATTCACATTTATTTCTAGAAAAACGTACGTCGCAAATGAAGGCTGTCTTTTCCATTAACTCGACGGAGCAAGGACGGAACAGATAACGGGAGGCCCATGAATTGATGTCTCCAGTTTTCGTCCTATTGCTAACGTCTCTTCCTAGAACTTGAACAAACAGCTTGTTTGTGTGGGACACGTGAGACAGATGTTCGGGATTACGTTCACCTCATTGCTCTATTGTGTGATGCCACTCATTCAGGGCTCCTCCTGCTTATCAGAGTGCCATCTGCACTTTAGGCAGAACAACAGCGTTTTATAGGGGACGTTGTAAGGATGAGTTAAGTCTTACGTTCCTGAAGTCTGTGCTGTAGGTTCAAGCTAAGGATTCTTCCTCCTTCTTCTTCTTTTCTCTCTCACTGCAGCTCATGCATTTCAGTTTTTGTTAGTGTTCAAAAGTACAAACAAATGAGCCAAAGCCCCATTGATATTGTTGAGGGGTGACATTATCTTTTAGGAGAGCACTTATCTAAACTGGCTGCCGCTGGAAGCTGGGGGAAGTGGCTATGGGACATGGACCGAGGATGCTGCATCTTTAATTACCATCAATATCACAACAGAGAAGAGAGGGATGGAGGATTGTAGCCGGCGGGGGGAGAGAGAGAGCGCGAGAGGGGGTGTTTGGGGGTTTGAGAGAAGGAGAAGACCCGTGTTCACTTTTTAATTAAGGCTCCGTAGTGTAACTCGTCAATGTACATTATTGGAAGAATGAACGTCAATGCCATTGCTTTTTCTCCCCCTCCTTTATCTCTGTCAATGATCCAAAGACATGATTTATGGTTCGTCTCCGTCTTTCAGGATCATCCATCAAGCGCTGGCTCTGCCGCAGCGCCACCCGTTGTAAATCATTCTGAAAGCCTGTCACTCATTTCCATTAACCGTTCCTCTGTCGCTCTGGTCTCCGCCTCCCTCAACCTTCTTCTCTCTCCCCCTCCTTCCACTCCTGTCTCCTCCCCCTTGGTGCACAACCTACAGCCACACAGGGTATCAGTTCCGTTCCGCTGCTTCGTCCGCCTACCTCCTTTTCAATAAATTAACCACTTTCTTCCATGCAATGAATAAAAAGGCTCTGTGCTCATCTTGCAGTCGGCACCTACTCCTCCTCCATTACTGCTGAACACCTTAGAAATCTCACGCCGTTGACGTGTAGGCTAAATGAGGACATAGAGCACAGAAAATATTTTTGTTGCAATGACTTTTCCAGCGGCAATATTTGAACAGCTCTGATATATGTGCAGCCTGGTATTAATGAACATATACCCCACACATGTGGCACGCTGCGTGTGCTTTTTACTGTCCTTCTTTTTTGTAGAATTGAAGATAATTTGGTTTTTTTTTGTTTGTTTGTTTTTTCCCATTCATTCTGAAAAGAATATTGCACTCAACTTTCGCAATTAATGGAAACAATATGATGTGGTGTCATTATTTCATGTAGTAAAAACACTGAAGTGGGCAGCAATGCTATTAAATGCTGTTGCTTTCCAGACACTCCAACGATGACTCTCTAAACGGTTTTAATAGAAACAGGTCTTATGAACACAGCTGATTGGCTCAATGGAGGAATGGTCAGTCTCTCACAGTAGTTGATGCACCTGCTTTGGGGATTGTAATTCACTAGCTGCTTTTTTTTTTTTTTCTTTTTCCTAATCATCGTCTTGATATCAGCACAACAGAGTACCCACAAGCAGTTGAAAGCCTGTTTCTGAGGGGAAACTTTCAACTATTTGATGCCAACACATCTCAGTGTTTGGGCAGCCGTTGTTCTCAGAATGGGCTGTCAAAGTGACAATGTGCAAGAGACAAATCCACAAAGTTTGTGCTTTTTGGAAAACAGCAGGCCCTAATCATTTTGTGGAGGATACTTGACAACAAATTTGCCATTAAAATGGATCTGAATAAGGGAGTTGGCTGTTTTGAAGCATTTTTTATTTTTTATTTTTTGTCTCATTTACTGTTGTTTGTCTCATCCCGCCAAGCTCCAGGTTTATTTGGCTCGCTTTTCTCCCGTTATCCTTGCCATGAAGCAGCCTTTGGTCCCCCTAGAAACTGACAGTACCATCATGCTTCAGCTGCAAAGTCGGTCTGCAGCCTCATTGCATTTAATGAAAGGAAAAAGTGGCAATCTACTAATAATGAACTGGGAATGTTTGTTTTTTTAAAGCTGCCATTTGCTGAAAACTGCATAAAACTGCTTGTATAAGGAAAGATTCAGCTGGAGTGAGTCCAGAATCTAATGAAAGATCCATACAGGGGCAGAGCGGGTGGGAAGAGTTTGTGAAATGCAGATTGTTTTAAAAGAATACGCGCAGTCTCCTCCAGCTGCACTATCAGATCCATCAAGGTCTGACCTTGATGGAGGGCCCTTGTTGTTTAGGAGGGCCAGTGTTTAGGGTTCATGCAAAGTTTATGACGAAGGACCCGTAGGGTCTGTATATATATCTTCTGCTCTCATGGGAAAACTACATGAAACACAGTAAAACAAGTGAAAGAGACTCACCAGTTGCTGCTTCTAAAGTACATTATTTTTATTTTAGTTATTGTTGTTGTTATTATTTAACTATTATATAATAAAACTAGAAAATAATCCTCAATTTTACTACTCAGATTCATAATTAAACAGATTTTCATGACAACTAGCAAAGTCATCAATAAATTAACCCTCAATTTTGCTCTTCAGATTCATAATTAAACAGAAATGAATGATGAAGCATATGTTTGGAAAATATCAGACAGGGACTGGAAATGAATTAAGGACTTCTTTATTTAGTGGGACCAGTGCATTTGAAACAAACAGCACATTAGGCATCTCTGGGCCATTGTACCTTTCACTCAGTTTTTCATAAAACCAGTACAAAGGCCTTATGTGTTCAAGGCAGTGGGCCTTTAAACATTGGCCCACTTTCCTCTCTGCTGCCATGCAAACATTCCTGACTGACATTCAATCAGGGAAATTTGAACCGAAGCAAGATGGTCTTTTATTAGTACCGCCTTGTTTGCTTGACTGGTCAGCTCCAATATGCGAAGCAGTTTGAGTGGCGTCCTGTAAGATGATGGGTTCTCTCTCTGATAAGGGTGAATGAGGGGTAAACTGCTATTCTGCAGAAAGGAACCATCAGACCTCATCATGTCGCTCCTGGAGAGCAGTGTCACTGGCTCTTCAGAAACCAAGTGACAGAGCAGCACAGCACTGCTACCTCCCACTGGAGCCAAAGCCGGCCTGCCTCTGCTCCACCAGCTGGAACCTTACTAGTCATCAGTAAGGTCCTGAAGAATCCAGCAAATACACACTGAGGGTTTTCATCCATGGTAAACTCTTTACTTTTACCTTTCATCGATGGCAAAAGAGGACAAATCGGAGACGGTCACACAGCATATCATATGTACTCTTCTATACAGCACACACAGCTTTTTTTTTTTTTTTTTTTAAACCAGCCTTGTAATTTAAAGCAGGGACACACTTAAATTGCAAGGAGGTGTAATTTCTTGCTTAATGGCATGTTATGTGGACAGCGTAGGGCTTTCAGATATTTGTGTGACTATGCTGCTGCATGCTGATAGCATGACACGTGTGGCGCTCACAGATCCGCAGACGTGGATGAAGTCATTTACGTGAACGTGAGCTGTGATCACACACGATTACAAAGGAAAGAGCCTTTAAGTGGGAATCTTTGTTTGGTTTTGAAAAGTACAGAGAGTATGGAATTAAACCAGTGCGTAGAATGGCTCTTGTCTGCGTATTATTTTATCGGTCCCTTGTTTTAGGTGCGGTACCATGCTACCGTCGCTCTGGGCGGAGCTAATTTTTAATAGGTTGATACACTACGGTTTTCCAGGGCTAACTTCACGGCAGATGAAATATTTCACAGAGGCTCAATACCTTGATGTTTAAAATAATAATAATACTAAAAAAACCTGGAACCACCTGAAGAAAGTGAGACATTATAGATTTAGACGAACCCATCCTTTAAATCGTCTCGCTAAAGCCTAGTCCCATTATCTCTAATAATGCATTCCAGCTGCTAATCTTTGCTGGGAAAGTCTCTTCTGCTGTTGATGGGGATGGAAACCTTTATTGAGAAGGGAAACCAGGTAACGGCATACGATGTGGCGGATGTAGCACGTTTAAAATGATAACTGGGGGTGCTGGAGTGCAGATTGCAGCGCTCTCCCACCGCTCATTTCCAATTAGGCAGAGGGCCGACTGATGCGTCCCGGAGCAGAAGCTTCTAGTAGGCATCAAAAGGAGCAGCATCCTTCAGTGACATCATGGGGAGAAGAGGCAGTTAGGCATAGCAGCTTGATGTAGCTGAGTTAAATAACACAGTTAGCATCTATTGAACCTTCTAAAGGAACGCTTCTAGAAAAACCCACTTTTTTATTAGTGCATAAAAATGCTCCCTAATAACTCAAAGTAAGCGTTCTTAACGGCTACGTTAATTGTATATTCTGTGGTTCTAAGTGTTTTTAGTTAACAGAATGTTGGTTGTGAAAACATTTTTGATTAATTACCATAATTATTGTGATCATTTTTGCCCAAATGAACAGCCAGATGGCAGGATATGGTGTCATATTTGCGATCCTTTCATATTAATCTAGCTGTGGGTCCATCTGAGCACATTGTGCCATTTGTTTTCTTCACAATCTGTCTTCAAGTTTTACATGCCTGTTTTTGAGCTGCACGTTTTTATTTGATTATATCGGACTATTAAATATTAAACTTGAGGGTGTATGAAAGCAAGGCATTTATCTGCATGAATAGTTCGTGTTTAGTGAAGTACATAATGCGCTTAAAGTAACATCTCCTTCATGCATACAGAAATTAACTGAGTGTTTCCATCTTCTGTTTTTTTTTTTTTTGTACTCAAGGCTTGAAAAAGATTAAACAAAAACCACTTTGTGGCTGCTTTTAAACCCACATAATTGTGTCCCTTTTTTTCAAATCTTTATCAGAATGTGTACCATATTAAACTGAATATCACGTGATGCAGAATCAGTTTCAGTTCTTCCTCACAGTTTTGAAGTGCATCGCCACAATAATTTAGCAGAGAGGTTTTCCAAAATAATTGGTCACATGGGATGTAATGACACACTCCTCCTCCAAAAAGTCAAAAACTATTTCACTCTGTAATATCAATTAACCTCCAGAAATATTTTGTCAAAGGAGCAGCTTGAGTGTGATTGTTTTGTCTTTATTCTGCAGTGTCCTTGGGCTCCAGGAGATTGTTTTCTGACAGCGAGCGATGCAGAGAGAGGTGTTTACAGATCTTTACAGATGGCTCCGGGGCTCAGAATTAGGTCTCCACCATTCCTCCTGTGATTCAATTCAGAATTAACTTCAGATGTGTCATCAAGGCTATCATCAGAATGTCTGACAATGTATCTATTTGATCATGACGTGCACTTCTCGCTGAGTTAGTCAGATATCACTGTCAAATATTAAAGCTCTTGGTGTGTGTTTCTCATTCTAATGATAGCTCACAGGAGAAATTGCATCAGGGTGGCTTTATTTGAAACATCCTGTTTCCAAACATTGCAAGTATAAAAAAAAAAAAGAAAAAAAAAAAATTGCAACTTTGTAATTATGTTTTGCACACCAAGTACTTTTTGACTGACATTTCACACCTATTTATAACTACAGATGAGCGTGGTGACTAAGTGTCCTTTGAATGTACAGACACAATTAACTGGGTACAAAGCTTACATGTGACAAAGAAGAAAAACAATCTTACTTTTCCTGAGACAGCCTGGAGTGCTCAGTGATCCTGACCTGCGTTGTTAGTGTGTGCTCTGCCTATCCAGCAGGCCTCCTTTTCTTCCTCTCACTTTTTTTTTTTTTTTTTTTTCTGCTTCTCGTGGCATAAATCCGGGAGATGAAAATGTCATGGAGCAGGTTCATTTTGCAAAGAGGTTTTGATTGCCATGTGCTTGTAATTGATTGTTCCAAGGACAGGGGGAAATCTAGAAATGTCATAACAGGCCTGCTTAGGTTGGTCCCACTGCTAGGCAATCAATGAGAAGTAAAAAGAGATATTGATTTGCGAGCAGCAAAAACTGTAGTTTGAGACAACCAGAGAGCAGTGGGAAAAGTGGCACAGACGTGTAGACCTGTCACTGGCACATATGAATTACCCAATCTTCTCTGAAGATAGTGTTACCTCAGATACTCAAAAGTCCTACAATGGATATTGCAGCTGTCCATTATCTAAGCTCCTCGGACTGCTAACTCTCGGTGGCTTGTCAGATTAATGAAGGAAATGTTGACCTTCCAACGGATAAATGTTGACGCTCTCACCATTACAAAAGTTCCTACTGGCACGTTAATGTTAGAAACAGAATACCCATTTACAGCTGTCGCTTACATTCCTAAAATGGTCAACACATTTCAAATAGACTGAATAGCACAAGGGAGAGGGGATTTTTATGCCATGGACATATTAATGCTTACAGTTGAGGCATAAATATGTTGCCATGTAAGCCTTTAGCACCATCCACTTGGCAGTGCTGCCTAAATGTGGAAGAACATATGATCTGTAGATTTTGATTCAGTTAGCTGGTTTCTCTGGATGTCGGGGGGGAGAATGCTTTTGGCTCAGAAACAGGGTGCTGCTTCTGTAAATCCTGGCCTGGCTATGCCAAGAGTCTGTTCTAACGGATAAAGGTTATAAACACTTTCAGCTGCCTGATTTATGATGGACACCTCAGGTTTTTTGACCTTTGCATATCTCCGTCTGAAGATATAAATTTGTTGTGACATAGATTGGAGGCTTTACAGCAGTTTATGACATGCTAAATCTCAAGCAATGCATGCCAGCATCTTGTTTTGTATGGCTGGTCAGACGAGGAGTTGTCTTACTTAGCCTCATTGTCAAAACAGGCATTTCTTTCTCTCTTTTTTCTCTCATGGCAAAAATATGCAGCAGCAGTTTTTTTTTTTGTTGTTTTTTTAAAGTTCCTCATCTTTCTGTTAAGGTCCATGCACAGTCACAGTTGTTAGCTTCTTG
>JBAMYA010000022.1:16476576-16491069 GCA_037176975.1 Arrhamphus sclerolepis | reverse complement strand
ATATATGGATAAAATATTGTAAATAGATGTTCAGCCATAACTGCATTTGATGAAACAAGAACTGACATTAATTCCTTAATTTTTAAAACAGAGCAGTGCTTGTCTTTTAGCATGCCAGATCTGTAGACCTGTCAGCTGATTAGTCCCCTTGATTATCATTTAAAGAGTCCCCAGCACTCTATTATTTGCATTCCTATTTAGCCATGATTTTGTGCAGAGAGCACATGTGATTAAACTTGTCAAGACGTTTGACGGACAGGGGCCAAAATTCCCATTTCATTCCGATGAAATAAGAAAAAAGTGAGTAAAAAGATAGGTGCACCAGCTTTGCTTTCCTTCTCTTTTCCTCGCCCGAACTCCCCTCCCTCTCTCTTGTTATTCCCTCTCTGTCTCAGTCAGGAATGTTTTGATTTTAGGGATAGATTTTACTTGTCAAGTGAGGCTGGATGAGCTGTAGTTCAGTCAATGAGATGTAATGGGTGTAAAACAATAATGATAATTTAAAAAAAATTAAAAATATAAAGTAGATGTGAGAGAACAAAGAGGAAAGGAGCTCCCTTTATTGGACAGATTTAATTACACGGAATAGAGATTAAGGCAGGCAATCCACTGGGGTGTGAAATTAACCCTTGATTACTGATGAAGCTCTGAGCAAAGGCTGAAAACAATGGTTAAAAAAAAGAAAGAAAAAGATTGACCACTTGGTATCATTAATTATTTCAGATATCACTTTTCTTAAACATCTGGATAAGTAAGGCTGGTATGCAAAAGTGAACGAGGATAGAAAACTTGACATGATCTGAAATCTAACAGCTTGCTTGCATCAGAGATTACTAACCTTTATGTTAGACTGGGCTTAATCCCCAGAGTGGAGCGGGTCTTAAAAAAAAAATTTAAAATTAAAAATGCAGAAAAGAGTTGATGCAATCTGCTCGCTCTGAAACTATGTTGTCGACCTACTCATGAATCTCGGCTTCCATGGGGCTGTGTTTGAGTCTGTCCTAGATATTATCAACGAGAGGCGTGATGCACTCCGGACAGGTCTCTGCCCATCACCGAGCCTTACAAGCAATAACACACACTTATGCTAATCCTCCCTCCTGGAGGAAGATGAACATATTCAACCAAAAGAAAAGCAGCTCGTGATGGAAAAATAAAGGAGTGAAACATAAGCTGAACTAGTAAAAATAATAAGAGGCTGAATTGAAATTCAAGCATTTTTACTTCATGCTTCCATCATCACCAGTCATCAAGGAAGCGGGATTTCCTCATGTCCAGAGCTTGTGTTTCACATCTCAGACTAATATGCTGCCCTGACAAAGCTAGCTGTTCATATAATTAGCAGTAATTAATTAACACAAAGGAAAGACTCGTTTGTATTTTAAATTATCTTAAATGATCCCATTAACAGTTGTCATAGGCCTGTACAGTAAACAGCGTGAGTTTAATTAGATTTTAGTCATATTAAAGAGGTTTTATAATGTCAGTTTTGAAGTTTCCATTTTTTCCAGTTCTCTTTCTTTCCCTTCTTTCCTTTCTCTCCTTCTTTCTTCCTTCCTTCCTTTCCCTTTTTTTTTTTAAATGATGTTTCTTTAGGCCTGTGAGCTGAGAATACATGTGTTGTAGAACACACTTTGCACTGTCTCTTAGAAAAAGAAATCAGAGAAATGGGCTATGCTGGGTGGCGAGGTTAAAACACCACCTCCTGCTTCCTATCCTTAACCGTGCGTGCATGACAGCATGCATACAATAAAATATGTACCCTGTCTTGTACATTTCATTCCTGGCACTGAACGGACAAGGAAGGAGGACAGAGAGGAGAAATAAAGTGCCATAATGAATCTAAAAGGCATAATTCATTCTGATCAAACGCAGTCAGGAATGAGTCATGCTCTGATGAACCCTTCTGACCACTGATGGGCCTACAGCAGGGAAGAGGATGAAGCAGGATTGACGAGCACACATAAATTCTAATTATTCCCAATGTATGCGAGTCTGCAAATGGCCATCCTCGCAGTGGTGGCTCTTGGCGGTTTTCTCTAACAAAACCCCCCTCCATTCTCAAAATGTCCCCTTAGACTTTTTATGAAGCGCTTTGGCTGTAAACCTGGGAGAGCGAGGGGTTGATAGGCAAAGGTGAGAAAGCATTGGTATGTGTCTCTGATACAGAAAGGAGCAATACACAGCAGCTCCTCCAAGGAAAGAAAGAAAGAAAAGAAAGGTATGATGATCAATTAATCCAAGCAGTAATTGGATGAGTGTGTATGTAAAGCGGTAATGCTGTAATGAAAGTCATCCATTGTGCACATTCTCTCTCTGGCCGGTGAACCATCCCCCTCATCATCCTTTGGATCTCAGGTGCTTAGCCATGCAAATCTGCCTGACAGCCCAGTACATCTCTGTCTGCCTAATTGGACAGTATAGAGTTGTTTATGGATATTGCAGACATTTAGGACTCGGTTGGGGGCTGCTCAAAAATCATTAGCAAACGGCCCCTGTTACTGGACTGTCAGCCTCACTTCCCCAATGTTTTAGTTTATCTCTGTCAACAACAGGGAAAAGCTCATTTTAAAGTGAACAGGATACTTATTGAACATTCAAACGTGTACCCATGAAATGAGAGGAAGTGGATCTCGTTAAATCGCTTAAACCAGTGGTCGTTCATGTGTGATAGAGATGGTGCTTGTGTTAATATACAAAAAAAAGAAGATGAAAGTGTGGTGTTTCTATCTGTGGTACTTGCAATTCACTTCAATTCAATTCAATTTATTTATATAGCGCCTATTTACGACGAGTCATCTCTAGACGCTTTAGAAACCCAGAGCATGACCCCCAAGCACATGGCAACACCATCAGTGGCAAGAAAAAAACTTCCTCATGGGAAGAAGCCTTGAGCAGAACCCGGCTCTTAGGGGGACCCTCCTGCTGAAGACCAGCCGGGTAAAGAATGAGGAGAATTAGGACAGTGGGAAGGAAGAACAGAAGAGATTCAAATATATATACAATATGTTGTACAAGAATAGCTATATGATATAAAATGTATACATTGTAATATTTAAAGGTAGGTTGTTCATTGCTTTGATTGGCTGTAGAACTAACCAACTGTGTACAGAGGCAGTTTGAGAAGCAACAGTTGGTCCCACCATACAGCCATACAGTCATACAGCCATACAGCTCATTTTCAGACCCAACATCTGCCCAGATGTGGTCTCATCTATCAGGCTAAAATTAACTTCTGAGTCAATTCTTTTGTCATCTATGCACTTTCTGACTGCATGCAGCTGCAAAGTGTGGCCATTTCATTGAGTCACATAAGTAGTTGTAGTGTGTTGTGGAAAATGTCATTTTAAATCCAACAGTAACATTCTTCAGGTTGACTGACTTTGCTTCTGTGCTATCAATGATCTGGAATCAGATCTTATCATCTCTCATTTTGATGACAGGCTAAGAAATGATAGAAGTGCTTTTGTATGAAACGTTGGCCCCTGGCTGGCTCCATGAAACCCTCTAGTCACCCAGCAGCGCCCCCCCCCAAACACACACACACACACACACTCTCTAATGAAGCCCTCTCAGGTTGTTTGTTCAGGCTGTCGTTCTGGAGACAACCCACTCAGTTTGGATGTTCTTTTCCCAGGCAAGAGCTGCTGGATACATGTTTGCTTTCCCTCCACTTTTAAAGGCCACATTCACCTCAGCTTGTGAGGAGAAAGGGACCATGCAGACCCAAGAAATATGCAAGCCACGGTGGGCAGATCTACTTTAAAACTAAGTGCCCATTTGGTATGTGTGCAGTCAGATGAGGATTGTCTTCGTGTTTTTATTTGTTTGCTTTTCCAGTAAGAGTCTTTCTCTAGTAGTAAAACATTTGATTTGTGTCATAAATGATAAACCTGAACAGTGATAGATCTTAAGTTCTCCCACTCTGACTTCCTTTGTCCTGCTTTTTGGTCTGTCATCTCTTTCATTCTTCAGTGTGTGCCACACTTCTGCTGGTATTAATTAGACAAATGCATTAACGCCTTTAACTCCAAATCTTGCAATTGTAATTAGTGTGGTGAATTAGCAAGTGTGAGTCAGATTATCTCGTTATTGCTTGTTATGAAAATTTGAGTTTAGAGTAAGCTAATAATCCCCTTTGATGAAGTCTCCTCCCACTGCAGCACAACTAAACCGGTGAAATACATTTGAACAATCCACACAGATTTTAATATGTGGGAACTCTGACTGCTCACAACTGCGTGCATATTTGCACATTTATCAGGAGGATAGATGTGGAGGAGGATCAGGCTCACCATATATGCAGCTCCTTTTATCGGGTTTTGAGGTGGACACCCTGCATGTTCACTGATTTGGTAGGCTCATGATAGAGACTTTGTGAGTTGCAGTGATTGTGGGTTATTTATGGGATGTCCTCCACCTTATTGAGGATTCTACTTTGTGTCTTTCACCAGTACTAAACTGCCTCTAGGTATACACAGTTCATCTCACTGGACTGATGGATATCTACACACTTTGAAATGACTTTGCATCTCTTTCCAGCCTCATGCAGATCAACTGCTCTTGATAGTACGTCTTTAGAGATCTACTTTTTACGAGGCATGGCTCGTATGGTTTGTGGTTGGGTTCTTTTCATGTTTTCAATCTCATGTGACTGAACTGCAGTGAGCAAATACTGCAGCTTCACTTTACGCTATGTGACTGCTTCCTTACCTTTTGTCCAACAGCAGCACACAGTAAGATATTTGAGCACAACAATGTCCATTCCTTGTGCCATTCCACAAATGGAGAAAATAAACGCTTCATTGCCATCCTTAAGATGTACCTCAGACTCCTCACCACAAACAATCCCACTTGATACAGAAAATATAGTTTGAAAATAGGCAGAAGATGCAGCTTGCATGCTGTCTGATTGATCCGTGAAGAACACACAATTCTCAGCAATAATACTGTAGATGCAGTCAAATTGTGTGATTTCACCAGTTTGCCTCCAAGGTATCACTGTCTCTCCCCAGCAGTGGCTGTTTCCAAAACAAAACACTTCCTCCAGGCCGCCTCTCACTCTGTGTTAACAGAACTTGTGGCTGAGCAGCTATTTCTGCCAGCCTCAGAATGGTGCGCACAAACAGAATGGCTGCAGACAATGGGCAGCATGCAGTGAAGTGTAGGCAATAATGAGGCAGATGTCTGGCTATTGGGAACAAACAGCAGGCGAGGGGGGCTCTCAGTTGAGGGGGGGTGGTCCCTGCTTTGTCAGTTGGGTCAGTCTTTCCCTCACTCTCTCCTCTCACTCCTTTGCCTCTCACTCTTTCTTCCTGTCAACCAGACATGTGAACATGCAAACGTAAAAACACACAGTTCTACCCCCCACCTCCATTGGTTTTAATTATCCCACTCCAAATCCACCGCTCTATTAGTGGCTGTATAATAGCCCCCATCCCCCTCCCCCTCTTCTTCCCCCTACTCCCTTTCCACTCACCCTATCTCCCCAGCTCCTCTGCTTTCAAAGTGTGGAGAGAAGCTGCCCTTTGAGCCCCTGTCAGCCTCGTTGGCTGGGGTCTTCAGGTTCTCACATTCCCTCTCAGCCAATCAGAAGCCTGGACAAAGGCAGGGTCCAATTAGACAGCAGCATGCTGCAAGAGGAAAGGAGGTGAGAAAGAAGAGAAAGCCAATCGCTGTGATTAATTTATTCAGATTCCCTCCGGGGACAGACTCTCCTGGAACGCACCCCATACCCTCATACCCAACACCCTCTCAACCCCTGCACCCCCACGCCCTCCTCTTCATTCTTTTATTGTATTTGTGAAGAGTGATTGAAGAATGCAGAGTATTTCTTTTTCAGGCACTTTTAATATGTCCCCCTCTCTCCCCCAATCCACTCTTCACTTTCCCATTTCAGCCCCCTCTCCCCCTCCTCAAGGTAATTACAGAGAAGTTCCAATAGATGGGAAATTCATGTCTCTGAGCCTCGCCATATGATGCATGAGAGAGGGGTTGGTTCAGAATTAAAGGAAGAACAGAGAGAATAGGAGGACAGCAGGAACTTGAACCCACAAGTGTTATTGTGCTCAAGCTGAAGGGGCCAAAACATAGTATCCATGGTTAATAAAACAGAGAGCTTCTTCAGGCCCCTTAACAAACCCTGCCTACCCTCCCTCCTAGCCCCACCTCCTCCCACTGCCCTTTGCGACCTGTTGCTTTCTTCCAGCCACCATTGTCCTGAAGTGTGAAGAAGTGGATGACATCACCGCTTCCTCTTGTAAACAGGTGTGACAGATCAGAAAAAGCAAGAGTTCATTGTGCACCTCAGGGATCTCATCTATTTTCAGTTTGTGGGTTCCATTTCATCTCCTTGCCTCTCTCCTCCTGCCTTTGCAGATATGGGCTCACCCTTCCTCGTGTTCATCACCTCTCCCTCCTGTACTGTATATCTACCAAAACAAGCCCAAGCACAAAATAGAAATAATTAAAATAAAGAAAAAAAAAAACCTGTTCAATGGTTCATCTAAAACTGACAGATCCACCAGCTTCTCTCACAAAATAATTGCTGACATAAGAAAAAGACTATGAATACACGTCATCCCCAGGTGACACATCTTAGCTAAATTTCAAGATTCAGCTTCCCAATATGAGGGAATGTTTCTCACTGGGAGTACCAACTTCTTTTCCACTCCAGTTAGAGCTGTGACTATGAGCAATGCATCTGAAGGGTTACTACACACATAGTTAATTAGTCTTGAAAGCAGACATGATTGGCACATGGTTTGGAAAACTGGGGAGGTAAGAAAAAGTTAGCATGAACTTTATTAATAAATAAAGCCCAAACACCAGGTAGCCTGTTCAGGATTTTTCCTGATAGCTGCCATCAGCCTCAGCCTGAATAGAATAAGGGGACAATAAATACCCCACTGTTTCATTGTAAGTCAAACCACTGAATTCACTGCTTTTTCTGAAGTAGTTTTTTTTTTTTTTTTTCTGGACCAAGATCCCAAACACCAATGAGTGTGATTTGTTTCACTGTCTTTTCTCTCCGAAGTTCACAAGGACTGCTTCATCTGTCTCTGGTAGCATGGTAGCTTAGAGGTCAGCACTGTTGCCTCACAGTGAGAAGATTTTTGGTTCAAGACCTTTCTTTGTAGAGTTTGCATGTTCTCCCCATGCTTGCGTGGGTTTTCTCCAAGTACTCTGGCTTTCTCCCACAGTCCAAAAACATGTATATTATGTTCATAGATGGCTGTAAATTACCCACAGGAAGGGCACAATCTCAATGGGACTAACATGGTTAAAGATTAATGCATTTAGATATGCTCACAGAACAGATGGAATTGAAATAATGACAACCTTTTTAAGACCTCATGTAAATACAGAACAGACTATACCAACTGGTGTAAGGAGGCCTTAGATAACCTCTACCTGTCTACACTGCAAGAAAAAGTGACGGAACCCCCTTGGAATTAATTGGCTTTTTGTGGCAATTTGTCATTAAAGGCTTTCTGATCTTCAGTCACAATAAAGTCACAATAAAATACACACACAATGTGCATAAGGTCAAAACACACAATCCGCTGTAATTTCTCACGTCATTATTGAATACATCCATAAACGTTCACAGAGCTGGTGGAAAAACTCACGTACTAATTACTTCAGTGAAAGCTACTTCAGTAGTTTCCACACCTGGTGCCTAATTAATGAATTCATAATGTAAACAATTCTGCATAAATCATTAAACAGGCAAGGTGTTGCAAGGTGTTGACAGTATAGAAAATGTGCCCAAAGCTTTCCAAAGCGCACCTTTGCAACCTGCAGCACCATTGGGAACATGTTTTGTGAGTTGATTAATCATTTGTTTAACTGTTGAGGGAATATATATACTCACCATTACGTATGCTGCAAAAAGGGCGCAGTTTATTCAAAATCTAATTATTATCTCAGTAGTTAAGTAGGGTGAAGGGAGTATTATGATTTGGTGTTACTGTCATGCCTCACTGAGGGGAAAATGAATTCCCACATTTCCCAAAATATCCTCCAGGATGATATCAGGGTGACTGTCCACCAGCTGAAGCTTGCTCGAAGTGGCATGACCCATGCCCCTAAGCATCAAAATAAATCTACCACAGAATAACTTCAGAAGAAGAAAATCCACCTTTTTGAGTTGTGCAGTCAGACATAGAGCTTGTTGTAAAATGATCTGAAGAGAGATATTCACATCAGACACCCTACATGGTGTCTGAGCTGATGCAGTTTTTAAAAGAGGAATAGTTAAAAAAATCATTACTTCACTTAGGTGTGATTCAGAGCTGCTCGAAAGAGATAATGTTTAATGGCTGTGATCAATAAAGATGAAGGAAATCGTGTCTATTTGTTTATGTGTTATCAGCTTAAGCAACTTCTTCTTGTCTATTATTATGACTTAGATTATGGTCAGGTCACATTTATGGACAATCCTAGAAAAAGACATTTTGCTATGACCTCTTCCTTTCCACAGCATTCCTGTTAGTCAGTCAGCCAATCAGGTATAATGTAAAAATCAGGTAGAAAAATGATGAAAAGAACAGCTCTCAGAACAGCCTAAAATGTTAATCGGTTTAGATGAAAAACCACTTTCAGGAGTTTACTGCATGCATCTAGCGTTGCTTCCTGCTACTGCTCTCGAGGATACACGAGTGAGGAACTACATCTCACTGTGGTGTTTCAAAGGAATAAATTACCACAATCTACATTTATTTATGGTAAACACGTGACGGATGGGAGCTGTGATTGGTTACTGTGCTGCAAGACTATAATACATTCTTCCCGGTCACAGTTCATCTATTTCAACTTGGCCTGCTGTGCAACTTGCCCATCACTTCCTGCTTTCCCATTGTGCTCCTTTCACGTCTAAGTACTTTCACTCAAATTTATTGGGAGCCAAAAGCTCTACTGAATTTTCCATGTTCTACAGTCTCAGCTCCCTTTGCAGACCAAATATACGACCAGGAATAAAAGCATCACATTTCAGTTTATGATGTGAGTATTTAACAATATCTTTCAATTATAATGTTTTATTTCTGTAAAAGGTAGGTGACTTGCTGCTTCTAGATTGTTATCCATCTCACATCATGTACTTAAAGTCCTCTGTCAAAACTGTTACTCACGGCTCTCTTAACCAGTGGGGCAAAAATACCATTAAAATTTGGATTTTGGAAGAGACAAAGCCAACATAGTGATGCATCCTCTCTCAATTCACCATCTAGGATGCAGCCACCCACTTCCTTTAAGTCTGAGTACCAATCCCTATTAACCTTTATTAATCTGGGTGCCTGTAACTATGGCCTTATGATTTATGCATCTGGGCAGGCCATGTGCTCTCAAGGCAAATTTCACTGAAAACAATCCTCCAGGGATGATAATTAGCAAGGCAATTTCACAGTTAATACAGCCACCTCATTAGGCCTGTAAAGTCATGCAGAATATGCTTTTATCTGCTCGCAGTGCTGACACAGTGACGTAATCTAGTTTTGATCTCACAGCGTCACATCTCTAATTGCGACAGCTCATCTCTGTACTTGTTGACAACAGTGAATGGCTACTGAAGGGCATCTGTGACGTTAGGATTTATAGCTTAGTCAACTCTTGCACTGCTGTCTAAAAGACTGTTCATTCAGACTGAAAGCACTTGTGTGCTGAACGTAACAATTTACTGTAACACTCTCGTGATCTTACTTTAGTGCCTGTTTCAACCTCCAGAGTTGTGACAAATGCATTAACCCAGATGACCCAGCATCCACCTGCTTTCATCACAATAACTAGAGATTTAATGTCCATGGTACGTGGACTGTTCCCTACAAAAGAAAATAACATTTAGATTTGTTTTATGCCAATGTGAAGGATGCCTTTAGTGCCTCTTACAACCACTTGGCAAATCAGGTCACAATCAGTCAGTTACCACCAGCTCATTTAGGAATTGGTCTCCTGAGGCCAGTGGTTATCTGAGGGACTGCTTTGCAAATACTGATTTGGGTGTGCTGGAACCACAGGGAACCAATATGGATATGAACATTGAAAGGAGGATGGACATTATTACTGACTGTATACACTTCTGTAGAGACATTGGGCCTCATTCACAAACAGTGTGTACGCACAAATCTGTGCTTAAACTGTGCATTCGATCATTTGACGCACAAATCCAGGATTCATCAATATTTTCCCAAATTTGTTCTTAATCTGTGAACAAATTTAGAACTGCCTTGGACCATGCGTAATGAGGAAAGCTGAACTGACTTAGAAAATGAAAACACAGGCCTTTGAAGGTGTCATGCCCGCTCCTTCCAAGCTACCTCAGTCAGAGTTGCCAGCCTTCTGATCACCGGCCCCAACACTACAACTCCCAGAATCCCTCAGTTCTCATCATCATGGACTTCACCTGTGCTGTCATCATCTTCATCTGCTTCACCTGGTCTCCCCCTTATATATACCCTGCACCAACCCAGCCACATTGTGTTGTATTGTTCCATACGTGAATACTAACACCACTCTGTCTTTGTGCGTTAAAATGCAAACCTTTATCCTAAGGATTAAAATCCTTCTTGTTTTTGGCAAGTCTGTGCTTGTGTCTGCCTCTGCTTCGAGCCTGACAGAAGGTCATGCAGGGCATATAAAACTGCATTCATTAAAAAGAGATTTAATTAACATTTTAAAAAAATCATTAAAATTATTTTTAAGGAAAATGATAAATGGCTTATCAGCCATTTCTGATTGGCAAGACATGTGTACTGCAACTATACGAGTCTTTGGAGCATCTAAATCACGTTGTTCTCATACCTCATCAAGTCCTGCCCATCCTCAGTTTCCTTGCTACAGGTACATTTCAGAGAGAAATAGCGGACCAGGCTGAGGTTCCACCACCGCTCTGAGTCAAGTCTTGCCATGGGTTTTAAATGGAATGTGAAAGCTAACGCCTAAATATATGTGTAATTCCCATATGATGAACATAATCAGACCGGTGTAAAGAGGGGGTACCATGGCATCGCTGGAATGCCAAATATGCAACAGACTACCATCGAAAGCTCCATCGATTGACTCAATGCAATACATGAACAGAGAAAATTACCAGTCCATCAATAGATGATTAGATTATCTGTAATGCCACCTGCCATATCTTTAATGCTGTGGCCCACTGGCCAGGAGGCACCCACGACTCATTTATTTTGCAGAACAGTGGAGATGTGGTTTTCCTTTGGCATCCACTTTTATTCTCACTTTTTTTCCACGTGGGCCACAGTGCGCTTCTCCAGGGATATTATTAACAGCCCCGGCTATTTGGGTAATACAATCAAAGCTTTTTTTTTGCTATGGTCATACCTGAGGATACACTCTGGAAAAGTATCCATTTTCTGGCTTCTTAGACACTACTGCTTCAGTTTCCAGTTGTAAAGTTCTTTTGTATTTTGCCTTTTGGTGCCATCACTTCTAACTGAAATGTACTTTTTTCCTTGTGGAACCACTTCATTCATTCATGAATCAACTCTAGGCAAACGGTTTTCTTTTCTTGGAGAAATGGGGTGTGCCAATCTCATGCGAGCATGTGTCTGTCAATTTAGAATGAAATGATTCTGATACACAAACATATGCATAGTGGTAAGAACAACATGGGCCATACACAAGTTTCCTAAATCCCATGTTGCTTTTGCACACATACTCATTTTGTGTGGGAAGTAAGAGCATTTCCACACACATGTTTGCTGCTTTTTCTAATAACACACCATTGGTCACCAATAGCATCAAAGAGCTCTTCAATGCTTTTAGGCACAGAGACAAGGAAAAGCTGAAGTGTGTGCTGCATTAAGTGAAAATGAGACTTAAGCAGGCAAAGAGGGATTATAAGAGAGAGATGGAGAACAAACTGCAGAATAACAACATGAGATAGGTTTGGAGGGGAATGAGGAGCATCACTGGTTACTCAAAGAAGAACAGCCAGGGTATGGACGGCGACGTTAACAAAGCTAATGAATTCAACCTGTTTTACAACCATTTTGATATAATGGTTTCCTCCCGTTCAGCTTCGTCACCTGTCCACCCCTCTCCTGCAATAGCATCCATCAGTCTTTTCACTAGCACCAGCACCACTAGTGCAGCATCAGCCTCCACATATGGCCACTGATCACTATCCTTCACAATTGATTGGGTGATTGCTAAGCATCCTGGGAAAGCAGCAGGTCCAGATGGAATCTATCCACAACTGCACAAGGTATGTGCAGCTCAGCTTGTTGACCCCCTCCAGTGGCTCTTCAACATCAGTCTTCAGAGGAGGAGGGTTCCAGTGCAGTGAAAAACATCAGGTCTTGTACCGGTGCCTAAAATAGGCCGGTTGGCTGACATGAATGACTTCCATCCTGTGATTTTACATCCCAGATTATGAAGACCATGGAGCATTTGGTTCTACGTCTTATGAGGCCAAAGGTCTCTCATGCACTGGATCCCTTGTAGTTTGCACATCAAGAGCACATTGGGATGGAGGATGCAGTTCTCTATTTGCTCCACAGGACCTACTCTTACCTAGATACAATGACGTGTGCTCTGAGAATCTTATTTCTTGATTTCTTAAGTGCATGTAATGTAATCCAGCCTCTTGAGTGAGAAGTTGAGGGGGGTAGGTATGGATCCCTTCCTGACAGTATGGATTACTGAGTGTCTAACAGTTGGTCAGGGTGGGGAACTGTTTGTCTGAGGTGGTTAAGCGCAACACAGAGCTCTGGCACTTACAGAAATATTCTGATGACCCAGCTATTGTGGACTGTATAAGAAATGGTCAGGAGCAGGAAAACGGACTTTGTGGAGGCCTTCAGGGACTGGTGTTGTAGCAGCACTGTTTGATGCCCTCTGACACCCCTCACAACCCTCCTCACGCCTGTGCACTGACTTTTTGAGCTCCTTTTTTTTATTGCCATTTTCGTTTAATGATAATTTATTAATCTTCTATCTATCTATCCATCCATCCATCTATTCATCCATCCATCCATCCATCCATCCATGAATAATGATGAAAGTGAGCAGAACTGCCATCAAACAAGTGCGTTGGTGGAGGCTCTGTTTGCCACCTCAGCTGCGGACCATCACACTGCAGCTACACAGAAGCAATTAAATATTCATTCAAGAATAAATTAAACAGCACCGCGCTCTTTTCCTGCCCACCTCCATGAACAGTTTCCTTTTAGAATACTTTTACCTAAGTAGAGCATCTGCCACTGCATTTGTTCTGACAATGAAGTGCACTGTAACTGTTTGAGAATCCCAAATTTTAGTACAACCAGAAATGGTATTTTGATTCAGAATGTCCATTTTGGTTTGTCAGGTAACTGTGTAGAGATACTAATACCTTATGTACACTGCTTAACCAAAAAAAAAGTCACCTGCTTCTGGCATGATTGTGTAAGGACTGTTAAGCTATACTCTGAATCACTTCAGACTGAATACGCTGTTGCCAGTTTAAATATATTTGTCACTTTATATTTATGAATATATGTGACTTTGTGTACAACCTGTTGCTCTGAAGTGCTCAGATGACGCTACGGTTCTAAGGCTCTCACTCATGAACGGGGTCTGGTACCCCTCTATTCACAGCTTTTTCCACTAGTACAGAATGTACCAAACTAATCCCACTGAGATGGGAGCAGACTTTATGTGATCACTCATACAGAAGCATCCAAAGGATACTATTCAAAGCAGTACAGATGGCTGGAGAATTGCTAGTTACTAGGGGTGTGCAAAGCAGCCGGTATTTGTATTTGTATTTGTTGGGGGGGGGGTGTATTTGTATTTGAGTAAAATTCAAAATAGGCGTAAAAATACAATTTTTTTGTGTTACACTTCTAATTTACGTTATAGTAATTACGTTATAGTAATTATATAATTGTGGATATGCAATATTGGTTGAGGTTTTTCCATAAATCCAGGAATGAACATGTAACAAGGAACATAAATGGATAAATGAACATAACAGCCATTAACTTATCCATGGTTAAACCAACAATAAAATACCATTGTTAACATTATGCACCACACCATCCTGCATTTGGGGAGTTTCAGCTAAGTTAATGAATGGGGAAGCTATGAAAAAAAAGAAATGAATATATATACATAGCACTATATGACGTTAAATCAGACTAAATTTGTCCTGTTTTAGGTCAGTGAGCATTACCAAATTTATTTCTATTTGCTAAATTTCAGAATAATGAGACAGAATTTTATTTATTTTTTTCTTCACAGACATAAGCTTTTCAGTCTCATTTGATTAACTTGAATTATTCATTGAATCCAGGTGTGCAAACTTCCATCAGCTTTATTTGGATTAATTAGCCTTTGATCGTCTAAGAACGTGAATGTTTAACAGATGTCTTAAAGCAGCACAAAGGAACTTTTGCAAAGTGCAGCTCAGTGTATCCACCTGTAGACATGTAGTTTAACCTCTAACCCTGAGCCTGTTTTTTACACCTCCACTCGAGTATCTCTGCAACC
>JBAMYA010000022.1:16460795-16472434 GCA_037176975.1 Arrhamphus sclerolepis | reverse complement strand
CTCCTTAGCAGTTTGAGACCTCCTGTAACTAGGGCATCCCTAAACTAAATAAAAGGCAAGAAGAACGGAGATTGCTTCAGAGTGAGATTGGAGGATTGTAACTGAGCAGTCTCCGGTCACTCTCCTTGCAAGTAAAAAGTACTCAATTCTCTGTGTCTTCTTTGTTGGCAGATTGTTGATATAAATGTTGGGTGCCTAAACCTGACAAAATTCTTCTTGAAAACCATGGACTCTGTGTCCTGCAGACTAAAGAGAAGAGGAACCATCCAACTTGTTACCAGTGAACAGTTCAAAAGTCTGCATCTCTGATGGTTTGTTGTTGCATTAGTGTCTGTGGCGTGAGCTTCCACATCTGGAAGGCTCCATCAATGCTGAAGAGAATATAGAAGCTTGAGAACAACATCTGCTCCCATCCAGACAACATCTATTACAGGGGAGACCTTGCATATTTCAGCAAGACAATGCTAAACCATACACTGCATCCATCACAATAGCATGGCTTCACAGGAGAAGAGTCCAGGTTGATCTACAATCAAGACCTTTTACCCAGAGAAAACATCTGTAGCATCATAAAACTAAAAATCCAGCACCGAAGCCCCAGGTCTGTTGAGCAGCTAGAATCCTGCATGAGACAACAACAACAATGCTCTTATATAGCGCCTGTCCAACCACTCAAGGTACCTTTTCAACTCAAACGGCTATCTCTCACTGCCACATTCATAAAGTAGATCAACCAATTTAATAGACCAAATTACTCCTATAATTACTCTCATGAATCAAATTACACTGCAGTTTATGTAAATTACACCTAGGCAGAATTTTGAGCTACCATTTCACTTAAACAGCATGTCTTTGGTGTAGGAGGACACCAGTAGCGGGGTAAACCTCCTCAGACACAGGGAGAACATGCAAACTCCCCACAGAAAGACCAGCTGAACCAAGATCCAACTTCTTGCTGTGAGGTGTCAGTGCTAACCACTGCACTACTGTGCTGCCCGCCAAGAATAGGACAACATTCCTCTCCTAAAACTCCAGTAACTGATGTCCTCACTTCTAAGATGTTTGTAGACAATTGCTAGAAGAGGACGGGTTGCTACACAATGATAAGCATCATCCTGTTCCATTCTGATTAGAGATGTGTTGCTCCCATCAAAGTCAAAGTAAGCTAATATTTTCCATGAAATTATAAAATGGCTCAGTTTCAACATCTGATATGGTCTTCAGGAATAAAATGTGACTTTATGAGAATTGCATTCTGTTCTTATTTACATTTTACCTTGCATCCCAACTTTTTTTGGAATTGGGATTGTAACTGTCAAACAAAACAGTAGTCTTAAATACATCATATGCTAATCTATTGTCCTCATAACACCCTATAAGAAAATATCCTTTGTAGACATGTAATTTAGAAAAAAACCTTTGTGTGTTCACTGATGCTGTAGTATAATGTAGGATGCATCCATGTTGTAAATGTAGTTTTAAAGTCCAACTAAGGACGAGGGTTGTAATTTAAGAACAGCTAGAAACCTGTATGCATGGCATCTACTTTGTATTGTACAAGGCAATGTTTTATGTATTTCTCCCTGACAATAGATAAATGAATAAATAGATAAATAAATAAATGTTGGGATGCATTAAATCCTGCTTAGTTGTAAGGCTCACCTGCTGTGTGCAGGCTTGGACGAGGTTTGGTGGAAACATATTTCTGAAATGAGAAAACAGCATCATTCAGAAATGGTTTAAGTTGGTTACAGTCAATCTTTTATGGTTCATTTCCTCTTTCTACCTGATCAGATCTAAGAAAGCATCAGCAGGGCTGACTTGCTCTATGGCCTTTTGCTTTCCAAACTCTTCTTTTGACCCTTTTCCTGGGTGGATGATGAGTACAATTATTATTCCGATGAAGACGGCAATAATAGTTGTGGTCATGTAGTAAATCACGGCTCTCATGCCCATCTTTCCTGAGGCTTTGCTGTCCAACGCTGCCATTCCTGTTGGCAAGAAAACACCAGAGTATTACTCCAAAAATATTCACACCAACACCAGTCACATCTGCCCATTTTAATTAGTTTCAGTCAGGAAGATTATGCATTTATTTAGTAAAAGCCTGTTTGGTGCTTCTATAATATAATACATATAGTTCTATAATATAACCTCATATAAAGAACGGTGCAAGCATATTAGACATTTTAGATGTTTTTATAGTCATATACACAAACACAACACCATCATTTACAATAAGTATTTGCACGATCTCAGATTAATTATGCCGAAGCATTACCCATATTTTTGCTTCAAAACAAGAAAATCTAGTTCTGTAACAGAAGGTTTGACAGCTCTGCTCTCACGTGTTGAGGCATTTCCAGACAGTTCTCTGGTAGCGTATGAAGACACCAAAGATAAAGGGACAAACTAACATCTTAAGAAAACAAATAAGATCATTTTGAATTTGAACTTGTAATGGTCAATAAAGCGTACGTATCTATCTGGATGGCAGCAACACATCTTCAAATGAGTTGATTTTCACAACTGTGTAGCACTTCATCTCATCTTCTGGGAACTGAAGAGATCATTTTCTGGGTTTAAAGAGGAGTTTTGTCCCATTCAACAGTCCTGGGTTCGTCTTTTTTATTGATGTTCCAACAGTTTTCATTTGCTGAAAGGTCTGGACCCTTGTAGGACTTTTCTACTACAAAGTGCTTCCGCGTGCACGCCACACTCCCAGAGACACAAGACTGCGAACTCAACGCTGACAGCAGACCAGATGGTCCCTGTCCCTTTTTTGGTCCAGAGAATGTAGTGTTCATGTTTCCCAAAACAGAATTTCACATTTGTAGATGTGTCAGTTTTCTAATCTGCCTACTTTAAATGAGCTTCGGTGCAGAGAGGACAGAGGTGCTTTTGGATTGTGTGCACATGTGGTTTCTTCTTTACATGCAGAGGTTTAACCTGCATTTATGGAAGCAAGCTGTGTTCTTACACTGTGTTACCCGTACAGAAGGATTTCTACCTTCGCACAGTCTTCTGGAGGGCTGAAAGAGCACCACTTATCAGCCAGCGGTATGACTTTTGGTTGCCCATGTGCAAGTTATTCTGAGTTGTACTGCTGCCATTAAATTCAAAAATGGGATAATAAAATGTATCATTGTCAAAAGTCAATATGTTTTATGTTCTAGTGTGAATGAAATATGGGTTTGTAAGATCTTTAAATCATTGCACTCTAAACTGCCATTTGTTTCACCCCTTTAAACAAAAAAAGGAGGATGAGAGGTTGTGCCCTGACTGGGGGGATAACAGTCCTCCGCCTCCCTGAGCAGCTCCATGTCAGGGTGCTGTTGAGGATAGTCTGTATGAAATTTGAACGTCAGATAAAAGAGGATTGACGTGGTTTTTGTCCTGTGATGGAAGCTTTTCACAACTTTCATGTCTTTTGAAGACTTGAGGAAGCTTCTGACTAAGTCCTGCATCATGTTCTGTTGGAGATGCTTTGGGAGCGTATGGAAATCTGGCCTTTCTCTGTGGGTCAATGAGAGTGACAGCTTGGTTCACGTCACGTTCAGTAAGTCAGACCCTACTTTGCTGGGTGTTTACCTTTTGTGACCTACTGTGATCCTGTTCATATCCTTTGTGGGAAGGATTTCCAGGTCCAGTCAGGGGTGGAAGATTTCTGTGTGAAGCAGCTGTGATAAGCCACAGTACCTCCAAAGATCGGGTAAGAAACTAATTTCAAAAGGAGGGGCTCATAATAGAGTCACCGCTCAACTGAGGCGGTCTGGGCATCTGCTCAGGATGCCTGCTGGATGACTTCCAGGACACAGTTCTCAGGGACGACCCAGGACTCGCTGAAGGTGTGACATTTCTCGGTTGACCTGGGAACGCCTCAGTGTTTCCCAGTGAATCTAAAAGTGATGTCTGGGGTCAGGGAGGTCCGGGAATCTCTGTTTGGGTGGTTGACCTCGTGACCTGGTCCCAGATAGATAGTCCCAGGTAGAAAATGGATGGATGCTCCATTAAAAAGAGTTTTATAAAATCAAAGATGCTTCAATTATGTAATAACATGATTGAGGGTGCTTAAGGGATTTAAAAAAAATTTTTAAACATGACAAAAATGTCTTGATGTGTTTTTATGACTTCAGATTGCTTGAATAATGCAAATGTAAATAATAATAATGATAATAATTATGAGGGTGGGGTGGGGGGGGTAGTTGGTCATTTGTTGGCAACAATGCACACATGTGGAAAGTGCCTTAAAATCCATTATTTCTTTAAAAAAAAGTTCTTTTTGAGGTAAACACTGAACAACTTTAACTTATAGCATATTGGTAGGTATCGAATAATTAGTTTTAAAAGCGAAATGCATTTAGTTTCCATTGTCGTTTGCATTGAATATTAATAACACTGTAATAAGGTATTTATATACCTCTGAAACGAGACACACGGATATTAAAATATACTTTACTTCCAGTTTAACTTCACAAAATCCTTCCCAGTTGATATTCATGTCATTCATCTCATTTGGTTTAAAAACTCTCATTTGGTCGTCAGTGAAAACATTTTAACAGATCCACATTTCAGGTATGACCCCTGATGAAAGGAAATGAAGCAGTTGTGCTCCTGGGTGACGCATATGAAAACATCACATTTAGAGCACTGGCTTCTCACTTTGGCTTTACATCCTGGCATCTTGCACCTTCCTCTTACAAGGCAAATTTTCAGCTGCATACAAGGGTCAGTGGTCTGTGCTGTCCCTTCTGACGGCATCTGGGGGCACAAAACTGTTACGCCCTCACTTCCTTTCCAAGACCGCAGCTTGGACAGGTCTCCCCTTTCTTTTGTAGACTTTTTTCCTTTACACGCACAGGCAGGAGGCTTCCTGTATCTTAAAATCCAACAGTTCCTCACTTCCTGGCATCAGAGACCGGATGTCACGGCGATAAAGTAGTCAAATATGTCTAAAATATTTTTCATACATAACCTTCCATTAGCAAAATCGAATTTTCTTTAGTGAGCAATTCATATATTTTTCAATAACTCATGCAATATATAAATTAAAAATGCTAGAATAGCATAATAAAAATAAATTAAAATGTTATAAATAACTGAAAACATAATGTCAGTATAGCCCAGTAGGATGAATGAACAGAATTCTTAAATGGTCTGTATGTTGCTGTATGGCAACAAATTAATTTTAGCCTTTTAGAGAAAAAATATTTTTTCCTAATTGGTTTAAATGATATGAAAATTGAAAGAAAAAAAAAAAATCTTGGCTGACTCAGTGACGTGACCTTGACAGCGTTGCACAAGCATGGAAAAGGCGTGGATGAAGAGAATCTCCTGCTCATGTGAAATTTCAAAATAAAAGGCCCATTTACACAACTAAAGACAAAAAGAATGGATTTTATGTTGCTGTTTATTAGAAAAAAAAACTGTGAAAAAGAATTTGTTGCCATATGGTACAAACATGCAATAGAGTTTTAGGGAGATGTGTGAATAAATTGCACCTGTTATTAAACTGGAGACCAGAAGAGGCAGAACGAGCATCTGAAGCATCCTCATGAGCACCTCTCCGGGAAAAGAGAAGTACTTCACCTCACGATAGGTCATCTTATAGGGACGCAGTGCAAATCCAAGGACAATACCTGCGGACGAAGCGACAGAGTCGTTCCAGTGCGTAGACAAACTGTGACTGAAGTCTGAGGCGCTTCCTTTTCTGTAACTTACTGCGGCATACACACCTACAATCACCGCTCCAACCGTGAAGAGCACAAAGGCATTCTTCTTGAGGAACGCCTGCACATCCTCTTTGGAAATCTCCTCCACTTTTCTCTTTGCTTTCATGGTGCGGATGTGAATGCTTTCCCTGATGCGCTGCATCCTGCTGAAAAACATCCACAGGTACATTACAGGACACTTCCTGGTTACACTTCCATTATCCACACTCATACTGGCATCTTTATCATAAGCAAACTATGAAAAGCAGATAAAGCTGCCTCTGACTGTTAGTCCCGTATCCTCCAGACAAACTAGTTAAATTCATAAACTTAATGTTTATGCATCAGATCTGCTCACATTAAAGTTCACTGGATTCCAGTTAGTAACCAGTCTCACATTCACTTATTGTTTTATAGCTTACAAATTAATTGAAAAAAGTGAAACAAACTACAACCAGACTTGGAAAAAACTGTCCATCCGTATTTGATGGACCAAATATGGAAAGCACACAGAAGGACGTTCTCAGTGTCCATGTCATGAACGGTGCAGCAAACAAAGCCTGTTCCTTGACAGAAGACTGTCTTTTGGACGTGTAGGCCAGACGTAAACGTCCCCAGCAGTAAATGCTCCACTTCCTCAGTGTAAAACTATTCATCATCATGCTGTCGCAGCCAACGAGAGGCACCTGAACGCCACCCATTAGTCCACAAAGAAGAGGATTCAGATTTTTCAATATGATAAATCATAATTTGGTGGTTATCTGATTTGTTTAATAACTCAAACTCAGTTTGCTCCAGATAAATTGAGGAATTCGTCATCCCTCAGTTACTGTGGTGAGAAATCCATTAATGGTCTTTAGATGGCCATTATGGACACTTTCAACTTCAATTCTATTTTTCATGCAGAAAAAAACATCATGATTATGAAATAGAGTATAAATAAATGAAAAATAACCGTTATAACAAATGAGCTTCAAAAAGGAACATTAATGTTTTGATGGTAATTGTAGTCTCACACTCAAACACAATCTGATACTTTTCTCTTAAACATTGTGATCCTGAGGTGTCACCAGGTGGATTCACTCTGACAGCTTTTACCACTTCATTTATGGCGCTTATATCTCAGAACCTGTTCAGCAGTTGATATTCTCTCTTTAAACGTGTTGAAATATATGATAAAGCTGCTTGACCTGCAGCTTTTATGACATGTAGGCTGAATGGATCCTTTTACTTTAATCTCAAAACTTTGTTTTCTTTACCTTTTATCTGCTTTCCCCAATAGAAAGTAATTATCTTTCCTGTAACACGAACTTCATCTGTGCTAAAACAGTTCTTTAAAAGCCTTAGACAGTGAAGCATCTCTAACAGTTCAGCATGACTTGTCATTTATGCTTTAAATGACCAATTTTAATGGTCAGCTTTATTTTGGTACTTTTGTTGCTTTGTCCCGTTTTACGTGCAGATGTTCAAGAAGAAAATGATTGTTAAGTAAAACAGAAAGAGAAGACTCAAACAAGTGTCCATGTATGAAAGTATAATTGTTTAAAATAAAAGTCCTCATTTCCATCTTTTTTGTGTTTCCTTTTCACCTCAGCCAATAAAAAAAGACTGAACTAAGTTTAATCTTGTTGCTTTTTCAGCAGCCTGCGTGATAAAAGTGAGTAACTCTCGATATATAAAACAGACATACCTTTCTGGGCTGGTGTTTTCTCCTCAGCGTACGGTGTTGGGGGTGACCAGGTGGACCTGTGAGGCAGCAGCAGAGCGGGTCTGGGTGCAGGAGTTTCTCTCAGGAGCTTCTGGGACTCAGGACGAAATAATGTCTGGAGCTCCAAAGTGAGGGTCTCCGAGCGTGCAACTTCTAATCCAAAAAGATGGGAGGGGGCTGGTCCAGAAGAGAGATGGCGAGAGGGAGGGAGAGACACAAGGAGGACAAAATGGAAAATGGTCCTCCCATAATAACACTGTTAGCCCTGTGACACAGTTTCAGGTGGATGAAAAACTCCACAGGATTATATAACTGAAGACTGATCCACTAAAGTTGCATTTCTTCACTTTGTTAATCATCTTCACTTCCTCCATGTCCTCCCCCGTTTTGATACTTCGTCTCAGCGGATCTATGCAGATATATATTTATGGACTTGTTAAATGCATCAAACAATAATCAGGTTTCAATGATACACATCATCTCACTTGAGACGCGTTACAGTTTGAGATAATTCCATGGAGTGAATGACGACCACAATTAGCTGAAAAAAGTGGAGCTTGAGCTGGAATAAGTGACCTCACTGTATGGAGAAATATTCTCTACAGAGTTGATGTAATTAGTGAAGAATACCCCTAAAATCAGGTCACATCATCTTTTACAAACAATATTCCCGGGTCACTGTCATGAATGAAATGTTTCAGCTGTCAGAGCGTGATCGGCTCAGACTCAGCTGCCTGAGTCAATAACCGAACAGTTTATGATCAAAACTTACCAGCTACTTATCCACAGGGACAAATTCATCTTTGATCATGACGCAATAGTGTTGTCAAAAGAATAGAAATGTGTATAAAGATCTAAATATGCATTAGTTTGACCTATATTTGCTGAGTGGCTGCAGGTTCTGCCATCACAAAATATAAGAGCTGAAACATTATTTTAGTAATGCGAGACACAACTTTTCAAAGTCTGCAGACATGTTGGAAACCTGGGCACTTCATTGGCACTTTATTTCACATTCATGTTTAAAGTCCAATCACATTTTCAGTGAGTGGTATATTTAATTTGAAGCTAGAAGCATTAAGAGTGTGACTCATAGTGTTGTTAAACGCATATGTGTTGTTCATAAAAACAGCCCAATGTGAATCGACAAGTGCTAAGATTGTGTTATTTTGGTCCTTCAGTGTTTCCAGGACCCCCACCCCCCCTCCCAGTAGACAAAGCTTATTTGTGGACAAAACAACGCAAAGCAACACAAATATCAGTGACGTTCTATTGTGCAAACTGTTTGTCTGTTAGTTTTGCCATTGATTCACTGCGTCAAAAGGGGTGATTGTTTGCAGTGAGCCCAGCTCAGGTCAGAGATCAGGCAGCGGCTCACAAGGTACCGTTTTCAAAGCTCTCTTACCAACAACGCTGTTGTGTTTCAGCCGATTCCACGAGACCAGCTTGCTGGGTGGACAACACGTTGGCCGTTTGGTCCCTGTGATCTGATTACCAGAGGGAGGAGTTTAGTGGGGAAATCTTTTGTGTGCAGATGAGGCACGAGCCCAGTGACCTTTTACCTCTGTCACCATCTCAGAGGCTTATCAGCCCCCCATTCTCACAAAGACCAAAAAGGTGGGCCACATCGGTCCAGTTCTGAGGTCTTTACACTGGCTGCCTGTCCATCAGAGGACAGACTTTAAAGTTCTGATGCTGGTCTATAAAGCTCTGAATGGTTTAGGATCAAAATACATCAGTGACCTACTGACCCAGTATGAACCTCCCAGACCCTTCAGATCATCTGGATCTGGTCTTTTATCAGTTCCCAGAGTCAGAGCCAGACACAGAGAAGCTGCGTTCAGCTTCTATGCTCCACATATCTGGAACAAAAAGCCTCAGATCAGCTGAAACACTCAGTTTATTTAAATCCAGGTTAAAGACCCACCTGTTCTCAGCTGCATATCAATAAAATTCTAAATCTGCAGTTATTTTAAGCCTGAATTTTAGAACCAAGAACAAAATAGTTTTAACTGCTGTTTTGTTGTTGTTGTTTTTATGTTTATCTATTGTGCTCTACAAATAAACTTGCCTTGCAGGACCTTATAAAGAGTGATATGTACATATGTGTATATGTACGTCTGTGTATGTGTATGATAACAAAGTTTGAATGTATCTGTCAGGTGAATGGGAAACATTACAGATTGCAGAATAAGGCAAAAAAAAAAAAAGAAATTAAAACATGCCTTAAATGTATTTCAAAGTTATATCCATACAGTTATTAATAATAACATAAATCAACTTTGGTGTTGTCAGTTGTTTAGTGTTCATGGACAGTTGTTAAAATGTTAATAATAATATGCTAATGAAAACAGAAATGCCTTTATAACCAATTACAGATACCTCATGTCAATATAAAAACATATAATTTATGATTTAGTCTCGTCCAAAACAAGAGTGCAAAATAACGGCAGCTATGTCTTGAAACATTATTGTAATGCAAAAGAGAAGTCAGTAAAAAGTTGGTAATGAATGTTGTGAATGCAGTGCAATTTAGCTTTTTGTTAACAGTAAAACTGGTTACCCTTGGGGGAGTGGGGGGGGCTTGCTTAGAGGTGCCATCTCCTACCAATCTCTCGCTCCTTCTAAAGGAGCTCCAATGGCACCTGAGGGGAAATCCCATGGCCGTCATCCCAGAAATCCTGCCACACTGATGCTTTCTTACCATCTGCTCCCCATATGAGCAAAAACAGGCAGTCGTCTCCACTGAAGGTGCCTCAATCACACTGTCAATGAACTAACATTTCTGGGTGGAATTTTCAGCATTAGCAGTCTTCATTTAGCATGTGGAGATAACAATAAAGGATTTTCTTTGTTTGTATGTGTGTGGTGGTGTAGGTTAAATGCATATGAAATCTTCATCATAGCTCTGCCCCGTCTCAGCATGGACGTGGACGTCTGACGGTGAAAAAACTGGAACAGTGGGACCCTCTCATTGGCACGTTTCCTGTAAATAACCCCTGCATGCCTTTGGTTTTATCATCCCCTGCAAATGATTCCAGGCCCCTCCAGTGTCAACAAGAAATGGCATTATTTTATGACATAGAAAGAGAGAGAGAGAGAGAGAGAGAGAGATAAAAAGAGAAGCCGCAGAGAGAAAAAGGGAGATGGGGCTAAAAAAGGTCCTTCAGGGAACATGGTGTAAATGAAGTTCCAGGAATGACACAGGCGAGCAATGAGGCGTGGATGGAAAATATACGCTGCACATCATCGGATAGAGATGCCAGTGGAAATAGCTTCATTGAAGTGTCAGCCCTCATCCATCAATCAATCATCCGCAAGAAACAATAACGCTGTGGCGATGGGGCAGCTTTTATGGGGCTTACTCATGGGTATCGGAAACAGCACTTAAGTGGAGTTCTGACACTGAGAGAAAAACAGAGATGAGGTGCTCGGCTTATTCCACATGCAGGTAGAGCAGATAAAAGGGGGGAGGCAGGGACTGAGGATGGGCTACAGTGCCCCTGTGGCAGGGGGGGGGGGGCTTGGTCAAAGGAGTTTTTATCACCACAGCAGCAGTGGATTCCTGCTTATCCTCTGCACATCCACTTTTCCCTAATGTGAGAGTTATTTTGGATTTAAAATATGCTGTGTTACTACATGAGTATTAGATTTTGGAAGGTGGAATCATAACAAAACAACTGGATCAAACTGGATCTAAACACAATACCATTTCACATTTCCATCTGCATGTTCATTTGATGAGAACAGCTTTCAGAAAACTGTCATTTCAGAAATCAAATCTTGTTGTTGTTTTTTTAAATCATTTGTGTTCTCTGAAATATTATGTTTATTCCTTTGCTGACATTTAATGCAAAGTCATTTTATTTCTTTTTATGATTCTGTTTTGGGGTTTTTTGGTTTCCAGAGTGCGCTCTGTTTTCCCACATTTTGTCATTTTTAGTTTCTTGTGTTTTAGGAAATGTTTTCTTTTCTGCTTTTTGTATTCTGTTTCATCTAATGTCATTAGATGTCATAAAATTTTGTCATGTTTCCTGTTAGTGTTGTGTAAAATGCTGAAATGCTTTATTTAGATAAATTATGTTTTTTGCTGTATGTTTTTGGGTCTTTTTTAAAATGTGATTCTTCATTTATTGGTGAAATCTGTTCTCCTGTTTTATTTAAGTTGGTTTGCGTTAATTTGTTAATGCGTTACTTTTAAGATCTGATTCCTCGTGGTC
>JBAMYA010000022.1:16434257-16460262 GCA_037176975.1 Arrhamphus sclerolepis | reverse complement strand
TATATATATATATATATATACACATATAGAGATATTCATAATTAAAATGAAAATGAATAATCCTCTTCAAGGATAAGGACATTATACCTATCAGAAAAATCTATTTTTATGTTGCTATTATAATGAAAACACATTTTAATAGAACTCTACATCCACGTCAGGGTGGACATATTATATAGTTTGTCCACTGATTGTGTGTGGGGAGCTCAGCAAATATACGTCTTCAAGTTGAATGTCTATATTTTATTATATGACATAAAAGGAATGGGAAATTAAGATTTGAATTTGTGAAAACTGTGGGCCTGAAAAGGCAGTCCACAGTGATATTGACTCGGGTCTGCAACTGCAGCACAGAGAGAGCAGTGACTTCACAACACATACCGGTTTTCGAGCCTTTATTTTGAAACTGCTATGATTTGGACCAAGATATCAGTTACACATTCTAGAATTGGACAGTGTACATTTGCTAATTGGCACTAAAATCAATATGAGGATGATGTAAAAGTTAATTTGCATGTATTTGTGACCCACATAGTCATTAAATGTTGTGGGTGGCACTAAATGATTAGGAGGATCATTTCAGTGAGTACAATTCATCCTCTAGGACAATGAATTTCAAAACTTCATTTTATATCAGTCCCTACAGCAGTTCAGACCAATCAGTTAGAGCAAAAATGATTAACTGACCAATAACAATTAACATTAATAAAAGCTATTTATAGAAAATGATCTATATTTTTTGTGCCTATTATACACTCACTCACTACACTTCCTCACGTCATTTTTCCTTTACCATCTCTTAGTTTCACTAAACAGGTGGTTGGTTCATTATGCAGGTAAAGTCATCTGCTGCAGTGGTTTAATTGTAAGCAGAATGTGTTAACTTACAATTAACCGCCACAGACCACAGGTATTGGTAACACTGCAACCTTTGAGGATGTTCTGAGCACATGCTCAGCATGAAAAATAATCAAAAAATGCTAAATGGTCTAACAGTCGCTTTTGCTGTACGTGAGCTTTTTGATTTCCCCAACCCAAGTCTCTTGATGGCTTCCCTGCAACATGAAACATGACACGTCATCCATTATTCTGTACATGTGCCTCGCTATCTCAGCCTGTTCCATATGGCCCCTGTTGTCTCTAGACACCCAAATCCCTTTCCTTAGGCCAGGGGCTGTTTTGTAGGAACCATTACATGGCTCCTCTTCCTCAGAGGAATGGGGTGACGATGATGAGCGACTGCAGCCAGAAAAGACTTTCAGCTTCAAATTCTGACAGGATATTCAACAGTTGACCGTAATCTGCTATGGTGGCCCAATTGCTAATTCATGCAAGTTGACAATCTGGAGGCAACAATTATGAGTGATGAAAGGACTGAAAATAAGAGGAGAGAGCACTTAAAGGGAAGGAGAGAAACATGCAGCTGTTTTTACAGGCAAAGCAGGAGGAAGGAAATTAGGTTGTCATACTACTGGAGAGAAAGGAGGGAAATGTGCATTTGTGCCCATGTGAACATATTCAGAAGGCTGGAATACAATCTGCTGTAAAATCAGAAACAGATAAATGCATGATAACGAATCATATCTGTCTGTATATGTATGTGTATATACATATATATATATACATATGTATATATTTAGATAGATAGATAGATAGATAGATAGATAGATAGATAGATAGATAGAAACTGGCCCTGAAATCACAAAAGAAAAATATAGAACATGAAATAAACAGGGAGAAAAAGAAAAAAAATCAACATGTAGGCTATTCAATCATGTGCCTATTATAGTGGCTTTACATGGAAACCCTCCCAGCCTTGTGACTTGGGGATCGGGTGCAATGGGACGGATGTCATAAGATGTTGTCAACTTGGGTTCTGTGCCATGCATTTGCGCTAACTTTTCTACAGTGTGAGAGAAGATGAGTGTGATGCTAAGTGAAATGCTCATTTTGCATTTGTGATTACCAAGACCCATGGGCGATATGCACTAATGTGAGCTAATGCAATAGATTACACAGTACTAGCCCAGGGGAACAGACAGCAAACAGATGTGGTCTGCTCAAAAAAAGGAAGGAGGGGAATCAAAGTTGAAAGTGTTCAATGTGCTGCTGAAGATTGTCCCTTGCAATTTGTTGTTTTTCCAGGGTGTACAGCCATGATACATTTTGTCTTCTTATGTATAAATATGAAATGTCAACACTAGTGTAGTGATGTCTCCAGTTGTGTAAAACTATTTCCATTCCCACGCCCATGCTGTATGAATGAGGTCACAGCAGGTGTGTTGGCTCTGACCGCCAATGGGAAACACCTGTGTGACATCATCAATTAAGGTGCATCTCCAAGTGCAACATGCTTTTCATTGTTTGTAACTGTGTTCAAACCAAATAAACTGCTGCAAGCACTTAGCAGAAGGTGGTGTATGTTAAAAATAAAGGCAAACATTTTCGATTAAAAGTCTGCACAGCAATACGATTCATGATGTTCTGCATTTTATGCTATGGCTTTTACCTTCTCTTAGCTATGCCACAGTGTATAATTTCCATAACAATAAACTGCAATGAAGACCTGCTATTGGCACTGCTCTGAAACCAAAATCATTGCAGGCTGCCTTCTAAACTTTGTAAATACTGCTCTCTGTTGGTCAGCATGAGTCATTGAAGGAGAAGAGGAACAAGCACATCCTTACTTTGGTCATGTACGTTGCAGTACTGATAAACTCTCATATAAGACATTACATAACTTTTTTTACTGATCTAAAACAGCCCAGTTAGACAAAGGATTTAGTTCTATACATTTGCTGCCGCATATCTCTTATACCTTAAAACATGAAGACTAATGTCAGCAGCGTATGAACTTGCTCAAATTACTAAACGTGTGTGTGTTTGTATGAGAACTGATAAGACACATACATATTCATTGTACGATTTCCAACAGGAAGAATTTTCCCAGCATTCAGTGCTATCCTGCCAAACGGTCCAAAGTTCTTCATCAAACGAGAGGACATGAGAATGCCAATAAAGGAAGAGACGAATCCCAAATGACTTCTTCATCTCTGACTTTATTATTGAAACACCTGAAGTCATACAAATCTCAAAACTTTTTTTTATTTTTACACAAGTTTACATGCAATGTAAATACCCTCCCCCCAAAAAAACCAACCAAAAATGAGCGAGCCAGGCCTTTCAAAGTGGCAGAAACTCTACAGTACACACCAGACTTGTAAATAAGTTAACCTGAGATTTTCTTTCCTTCAGTGTACAATTACTGAACACAGCTGACATTGGGTTGTTTTTTTTTTCCAATCTGTTCAGACCACACAATCATGACCAGTTTCTAGTGTCACTAGTACTCATCAAGTCATCTCTGACTGCTACCACTTAAAGACTTAAGACTTATCCAAATAAAAACAAATGCCAAAACAGTGAATGTGTAGCCTTTGTTTGCCATTTCAAAATAACTGAAACTGAGCTTCCATATCAAATTAATCAGCAATCCAAATTTGTGTTAACCAGCGGTACTTGCAGTACTTGTGTATCACCAGATACAGATAAAAAGCTACGATAGCCTGAAAATGTCCCATCTGCAAAACATCAACAGCAACCTCAAAACATCCATTTGTAGTCAAAAGACTAGGGTGTACAGGCTCAGTTAACATGATAGCTTCAGCATAAAGAAATAAGTGTCTGGAGCACAGCATGAGGTAGAGCATTTCAACACACTGAATAAATAGTTACTGTGACTTCTTTGTAAACCAATGGTCCAAAGCCATTCAGTATTTGACAGAAAACCTTGACCCACCAGGGCTTTGAAAAATAAATATAAAATAATAACAGTGCAAAATTGCTGCTTGGACATTAAAAGTAAGTGAACGTTGCAGCAATTTATCACTTTTTATGCTGTATTATAACACTATTTTATGTACTGATATCTTACAGATACAGTTGTTGCTCTACAGACAAATTCAACTTACAAACTGAGATTTGAATGTTAATACGAGTCAAATACAGATTTCATAACAGTACTGACAGAAAGGAAAAAGCCCAGTGCTTACCAATGGAAAAAAACATTTCAGAGAGATTATGAGCACTTTTCCCATTTGAAAAAAAGAAAAGAAATAATACATTGAAATTAAAAGCTATGAAATGTTTATGCAATGCAAATTTGCTTCTATTGAATAAATATAAATTAGGAAGCATCGACACATTCTGAGCTCAAATAATCTCTCTTATTTAACCCATAAACTAAACTAATTTTCCATGAAGGTAGCAGCACAGTTTAAATCTGGAAAGAGGGGGGGTGTGAGAAGGTTTTAAATATTTTATCAGGATTTAACACATTTATATTAAGTGCAAGATCAAATCATATTCCAAAATTATGGTCAGAGTTTGTTAATTAAACAATAAGCAAAACCATGCTACAGGTTTCTCAATGTTTTATCTTGGTGTTTTTTTACTTTAAGAACTTTTGTCAGTGGTCCCGTAACGTTGACTGTGGAATGAGCCTGAAGGATCTCTCCTCTGTAGGTTGGGTAGAGTGGGCAAGTGTTGGTATAGCACAGTTCTGCCCCCTGGGAAAGAATCTTTCACATTAACTCTACAATATGCTAGTATACAAATACAATGCAGTCTAATTTCAATAAAAAATAGAAATAAAAAAGGTGACACTGCTAAATCAGCAAACTTAATACATACCAGTTCTTGGGTTGGCCAGTCCTCCATGACTGGGGTTTGTTGGTGTACTGTGATACAGAGATGCCAGATCACTCGGTGTGCATGAACGCAGAAGGTTCATCATGCTCCAGTCTGAGTCCAAACTTCCTCCAAGAGATGTAGACGTGCATTTTATTTGACCCAGAGTTTCAGAAGGCATTGCTGGACCAGGCCCTTGTGATGCAGTTTGTACAGTTCTTCCTGTTAGAAGCAACATGTTGGGTCCATCCACTGGTCCTCTAAAAGTAGGTGTCTCGCCAGACTCAGCTTCCCTGCTTGAAGGCACAGAGAACTTCAGTCTTTTGCTAGAAGGTTCACCAAAATCCATCGAGGGGAGGCTCGCAAACTGGCTAGACAGGCACAGTCTAGCAGCATCTGAGTGCCAAATAGCACTACTTCTCACTGGGTAACTCATCTCACCAATGGCCATTCTGTCCAGAGCACCTTTTCTTTCCACGGCATATTTGCCTGAATTGTTTTTTCTGACTGGTTCTGTGTGCCTGGAGGAGTCCTGACTGGAATGTGAGTCAACGTTCTGCCTGTAATGCTGAGCCTCCTGGACATCTTGCCGTGGTACATGGAAAGTGGACCATTTAGGACCATGAGGCGGGTTGACGGGCATCCGCTCTTTAGGTATTGTTGGTTGTGGGGGCGGAGACTTTGTCCTGCGAGGATGACGCCTGTCAGTCATCAAAAGCGGGGTGACATCCTTCCCGTCGAGCGCAGGGGGGCAGCCTGTATAACGTTTTTGTTTTATATTGTCTCCAAATCCATTCCTCTTGGTAACGTCTGACTTGTCTTTATGCGTCAACTTTTTGTGCATTATAAGAACTTCTGGGTAAATGGTTTTATATGCACAAAATGAGCACGATATTGGACTTAATGCATACTTTGGATCTGCAATAGCAGGGATTGAGACAGACACTTTTAAAGACAGATTTAATGGGACCTCGTGATTTCCATCTGGTATGTCTTCAATTTCCTTCTTAAGATTAACAGGTCCAGGGCAATTTATGGGCAAGTCGTCAGTTAGAGAATAAGCAGACTTGGCAATTAATTTGTTACATGCAGCATTCACCTGAACAAATGCCTTGCCATCTGGCCTGTCAGATTTGTCCTCTGGTTTTCCATTCATGCACATTGTGTCTTTAGGACACCAGAGTTTGGATACGTTTGGAACTAGATTTTCAGTATCATTTCCATGTTTATTCTCATCAGATGAAGGTGCTGAAGGCACAGGTCTGCTGGGGATCTCCACAAAAGGTTGGTCTTTGTGACGGCGGTCAAGATGATATTTCAGTGAGGTCTTCTGGGCTGCAGCATAATCGCAATATACACACTTGTACGGTTTCTCACCTGGGAAAATAAATAAATCAAAAATAAGTTTATGTTTTCTTGTATAGAACTGGAATAATTTAAAAAGTGTTGCATTTATAAAGTAGCCAGATATGGCGAATGTGGTGGCTCTACCTGTGTGAGTCCTCATATGAACTGTGAGATAATAGCTTGACCTGAATGATTTGCCACAATAACTGCACTCTTTTGATCTGACTTTTGATCGATCAAAACCATCTTCTCCTTAAAATAAACAAACAAAACAATTATATACAGCATAAAAATATAGTACAGCATAAGATAAAATTAACTCTCAAATGGTATGTTAGCACCAATCCCATCAGCAGAGGGAGCACTTTAAAAAAAACAAAAAACAATACCATCATTTAACTGAGAAACTGTAGAGCATGTAGATTAAGATTTACCTGAAATCAAGATCTCTTCAATTCCCTCCTCAGAGCCTTCCTCTGCACGGTCCAGTGAGTCCATTCGTGACAACTTAACATCAACAGAAGTTGGACTTTCTCCACCACCTCTTTCACGCTTGTGGACCCTGGAGTGGAGAACTAACTGGTGGTAGGTCCGGAACGTTCTCTGACATTCCTCACAAGTAGTTGGTCTTTCTTTTTGCATTAAAGACCTTTTTGGTGGATTTGTACTCTCTGTAACAGCCTGTTGTTGAGGCTGGAGCTCTCTCCCCAGAAACTCTCTCAGATTTTTGTCCCCTTGGCCCTCAGGCCAAATATTATTCAACTCCTCCTTATCAGAGCCACATTCCTCATTGTCTGTGCTAGCTTCTTGGCTAATATCTTTAGCATTATTAGGGCCAACTGCTATCTTGCCTTTCGTAGCAAGCTGCCAGGCCTGATAGGTGTTGAAAGGGTCCAGTTGGGGTATCCATTTTGACAATCTCACATTTTTCAAACTGTTACCTGTAGAGGCAGGCTGCAGTTTTAAATGGTGTAGAAATAATTCCTGTTTATCAGAGGATTCAGTAGAACCATCCATCTTCTCCTTGTCTTCATTTTTGCCAGGTTCTACCTCTCGATTATGTACTTTACTATGTTCTGCCAAACTTTTATGGTCAGGGAAAAAAAAACCACAAACCATGCACATTTTGTAAAGAGTTACTACTGGTTCTGATGCAGGTTCTTGGATGACATCATTAACTGTCATTGGTGGCTCTGGGTCCTGCAAGGCTTTACTCTTTGCGCCTGGTTTCACATGCATCTTCATATGATTTTTGAGGAACCAAGGCTCTCTGAATCGCCGTCCGCAGACATTACAACAGTATGTAAAGTAATCTTTGTGCTTCCTCATATGGGCCTCCAGCTCGCTTAAATCTTGTGCCACTTGGCCACAAACAATACAGCTGTGGACCTCTTCTTTTTCAAGAGGGAGGTTGCTTGGGTTAGGTTGGGGTCTCTCTCCTGGGATCCTGAACTCTGCTTCAACCTTAAGCACTGTTGGTTCAAAGAATGTAGTGGGGTGCTGTGCTAGTACATGAGGGCCTAGCTCATCCTGATGAATGAAAGTCTGGTCACAGAACATGCAGGACAGTGATTCACTTCCTCCAGATTGCAAAGCAGCCTTTTCTGCAAAGGTGGTGTGTGGTGTCACACTCGAGCCAAGCCCTAGGATGCTTGCATTGTTACAAATAGGAATATCTTTGTCTGGTCCATCTGGACTATCCAAATATGGCAGGAGGGAGTGAGTTGGCATTTTCCTCCTATGTTGAACAAAGTTCAAACCTGAAATAATGGGGGGGAAAAAAATGCAGTCAGGTTTTGCTCAATGTCAAAACATGATCAGGCAGCTAACTTGCATTAAAATCAGATAAAAAATAAAATTTTAACAAAGCACAACAAAAAGCAGAGAGAAGTACCTTGTCTTATAATGAAACAGGAAATGCATCATTTTTAGCAATCAGCTACAAAGACAACTCATTTCCTCTGTGAACAGGCCATCGATATGACTTAAAATAATGTTTTGTGGTTTTGTTTTCCCTCCTTACAATACTTTTCTTAAGTTTTAGTGTGTACAACTCAAAACTTATTGACAGCAACTTAAGTTAATAAGGATTAAACCACAGATTTTGGCTATTTTTTTTTTTTTTTTTTTAAAGATCAAGCTGACATACACACTTTGTTACCACATTTCCTGGGATATGCCTCTGCTGACAATATTTAAACACACTGGACCATTAACCTCTATCAATTTACTTTTCTAGACTTGTGGACTAAATTTGAATGGCATTAAACAATGACTATTAAACTAAGAAAACAAACAAACAAAACAATTAATGATAATTATGCGTGTACTCAAATACCGCATATACTCTGGGTGTATTATTGTACCATTCTCAACGTGTATAACTTTTGCTGTACTGGAAAAGTTAGTTCATTGGCTCAAGTGTGGAGTAACAGACTCAGTAAGGTGAAGGATTCCACTGTCATACAAATGGAATGAGACTGTGTGATTTCTTATCGTCTTACTTTTAGTGTAACCAAGACACGAGCACAATAAGTCATCAGTTAAATGGAAGACTGGCAATGGAGTTAACAGGAAATGTAAACTTTAGGCTTGAAGTCATTTTCTAGCAACTAAAGCAATGCCTTTGGATCATATAAGTTTGGTTGTTGTTGGTTTTTGAGGAGTACTTATGAGAACTGTTTCCAAGTAGGCACTTAAAAAAATAAGAAGTAAACGCATGCTTTGTTCCTGACAGGGTTTATGCAAACTACCTTGTTTTTCAAACGCATATCTCGTCGAGGAGACAATCAACGTAGATGATTCGTGAGGGGGGATGCTCGGAGTAACAGTTAACAGCTCACAGCTAACTTCAATAAAGTGAGTCGTCTATTTAACAGACTGGCTATTACACTTCTATATGTGCATCATAAGACAAACACGAGGCATTTGATAACTTAAAAAAAAAGTTATACAGATCAATATCAGTCTTGTTGACGTCGCTGATTGTGAACGCTCTAGCTAAAACTCTTTTTAAAAAATTAAAAAGCTGAATTTTATTAGTCAATACGACAAGAATCGCGTTTAAACGACGACGCTATTTTCATGACAAGACAAACAGGCAATATATAACCGTAAGAGTTTACGCTGTTTGTTTGTTTTAATGTTTAACGCCAGTTATTAGACTTCGCCCAGATAACGTACATAACAATACGCTAACATCGCAAAGGGAATACAAGCAATGAACTCGCAAATGAGGTCATTTAACAGCACCAACGTTAGCGAGGAACACTTCGAGCAAACTGTAGAAACTCACCAAACAATACCCACCAACTCACAATTTCCGGATTATTAATGATACTGATACTACGGACGACTAGAAATGAGTGAGCTCTGCTGCTTGTGTGAATTGCCTCTTCATTTCACACAACGCACTGCTGGTGTACAGCTCACCTACTCAATTGTTTGAATGTGAATCATATTTGTTCTACTCGAGTCCTCCTCACTGTGCAGCTGTTGAACTCTGAGGCGCGTTCCCTCAACGACTATCGAAGGGAAGATGGGGCGCGTGCACGACGATTAAAAAAAAAACATAGGGCGGTCACGTGCTCATGAATGACAGAAAAGGATCAGTCCATTAAATAAAGTTAACGTTATTATAAGTGCATAGTATTTGGTTATGTGATATTATGGAGTATTTATTCGTGCTAAGACTTAATTATGAGTTAGCGCAGATGTGATAATATGGGTTTTAATTATTGTAATGTCTTGATTTGTATTTTTAACACCCAGCTACAGTTCCATCTGAGTACAGTGAAGCCTATTATTATGTATTGTGCTCTGTTTGGTCGTTGTACCAGCTTGTTGATAAAGCGTTTAAATCTACTTTAAGAGCTGAAACAGTAAGTTAGCGTCAGCACGACACTGTCTGAGGTGTAGCTGTTAAATGCTGATTGAAACTTACCTAAACGTGCAGTTCTTCCACGTTCCTCAAATCACGCATCAGCTACCATGTGGAGGTGGGGGAGGGGTGCCTCAAACTTTTCACAGTTACATGAGGGTATTTTTTTTTCTTTTCTTTTCTTTTGAAGAAGCAAGTTGGTGAAGTCATGTTAAATTACAGGTTCTTCCCATTTCATGACAAATTTCAATCAAAAGCACTCTGAACAGGCCAGTTTTATATCTGATGTGGTGCCGCATAGAAAACATGAACACATATATCAGTAGAACATATGAGAAAGCATAACTTTGATTTAAATAGGAAGAGGATGGTTCTCAGAAGTATACTATTAAAGTAGTAGTCTAAAGTTGTATTTACACCTTCTAATAATAATATTATTTATAGCAAGTCATGACCATAAACTCCAGAATCAATACCGAGCTGTATAACAGTGTATAAGATTAGTACAGTAATGTTTTGATAGACAGCCCCCTCATGCTGGTTAAAAAGCAGCCCCTCCTCCACCCTTTAAAACTTTTCAAAGAGACATGAGCGTCAACTTAAAGCTATAAATTATACAATCAATGGAAATAATTCAGTCGACTCTGGTGTACATTCATTATTAAGACACATAATCCCTCCCCCAAATAGCAGCAATGTCTAAGGGGTGGGCAAACAACTATTTGTAACCACTGCCACTGGAAGGGTGAACAAAGATTCCATTTGCCAAATCTTATCTACGCTACGCTACCACGCTAGAAGGTTGTGGCCTTAAACTCCCTGCTGTTTGACTTGTATATTAAATGTTGTTTTCCAAACGTTGTTCCAACCAAACAGGTTGGACCATCGAGGTATACTGACTACAAATGCATTCCAAGCAAAGTGTTCCTTAAAATCCTGGATGTCTATAGTCCAAAATACCATGACTACATATTAGATATAGAAATTGATTTTTTTTTTCTTAATTTGTTTGTCTTCATTTATTGGTATTTATTTATTGTGTCCCACCCCAAGGTCCTGTTACAGAAACAAGTTTAAAATGTTAATCAAAGGCACCACATGTGACACACTGAGGCCTCCCGCTCATTTCCTATTGTTCTGTGACCACAAAGGCTCTGTGAAAGGCTATCAATCTGGGGAAGCAGGAGACCCTACAGAATGATGAAAGTGATGTTTCAGCCTATTTTATAAATGTTTTAACCTGTTATAGAAAAAAAAAAAACATTTGTTCACTGCAATTATTTAATCAGTATTCACCTTATATAGTGGACAAAGAAACAACTGGCAAAGATTGCTTACATATATCTGTTTAACTTACTTTTGAGGTATTTGGTAGTTTGACACTATGTCAATGTTTTTCTCTTCTTTTTTTTTTTTTTTGGCAAAAATCCTTTTGGATCAGACTAGTTCTTTACAAAGGTGCATCTATGCTGAATGTAGAAAACTCTCATTAGGGATCAAGTCTTTGAAAACCCGACTGCTTGAAAGAATGATTATGCATTCAGCAGACAGACACGCTGATAGGAACTGGATCAACAAACAGGGAAAGGCTGTGGTGACTTGTTTTTGTCTTGACGTGTCAGGAGCAGCTGACTGCATTGTTCTCCTCCAGATTCACAGCCTGGCTTCTTTCATAATCTGGGTGCCGCTTCTGAAGGACACCGATAATATATAATCTCCGTTCTCACCCTTAGCCCAGTAATGTTTATTTCATTGCCACCAGTTGTGATGTTGCTGGTCATCGGAGAGCTTCACTAGAGCACCAAAGGCACTTCTTAATGCGTATTTGCAAAGATCACATTTTGAACATTTCCCTTCTTTCCTGTGGAGAAATTAGGCAAATGAGGTCTCATTGTTCTGTCGCTCGAATCCAGCTGTTTGCTTCTCTTTTGATATTTAAACTTTTTTTTTTTCCTCTTAAAATACTAAAAAGGGTCTTAAACACACTTGCACAGTAAGAAGACCGCAGGATTTGTTATTGATTTAGTGGCAAATGTAATGCAGCGTGGACGAAGAAAATGGATAAATGAATCAGCGGGAAAAAAAAATAGCCAGCCAATATATTCCAAGTGCTGAATACTTTATAATTCAACAGTACTTGGATTAAGTCGGTTTTATTTATTTATTTTTCTCCTCCTAAAAAGTTTGATCTCCTGTCAAACATAATGTATATGGTCTTTTGATGAACATTTCTCTTCTTTTTTTTTTTTGAATTTTGATATATACCACACCAAAATTTGGACAGAGGAAGGAAACTGAACCTGAATATCTGCATTAAACAGCTCAGGCCATGTCACTTTGATTAATGTAAGTGGTTTTCTGTTTGTACAACTTCCAGGCTGATGTGGGAATATTGATCACAATGCTACGACCTTTCATTATGGAGTTCTTTATGAAGAATCTTAGATCGAATCCATCCAAGAGTGGTTTTTCCTCGTGGGTCATGACACCCTGAGAGTTTTCACACATTTTTTTTTCCTCCAGTGTTACACACCGAAGATGCTGATAGACTTAGGTGTTCTTGTTTGTTTTTTCAAACACCTTCATCCATAACCAGTTCTTTGTTTTGCTTTTGTCTTCTACAAACCTTTCTGTCCTTTTATTTCTCTGTCAGCTGTATTTTTGTGTCTTTCTGTCATCAAATTCTGCTTGTTTTATAATATTATTCGCAACCTGTCAGTTAAGAAAAAACCCCACTGAAAATGCCTTTTTCCCATTGATAAAAAAAAAAAAAAATAGGAAGTACAAATTGAAGTTTCCGTTGCATAAAAAAAAAACAAAAAAAAAACTTCCCAGCTTGTGGAAATTGACTTGAAGAATCAAAACGGCACATACAGGCTGTACTGGTGCCGGTTCACCCTCTGTTAAAGTGGACGAGGCCATTTTCCGGAAGCTGGATCACTGTTATTAGTTTGTTAACCACTTCAAAACCATTCCCCATATCGATCCATCCTCATGTTTTTCTACCGTTTGGAGTTTTTACTCATGAGCACTGCCTTGATGCCCATCAGTAGTGACAGCAGATCGCCTGTCAGGCCCCCAGCCCTCTGTTTCCACATTTCACCCCCCGGGGCTCGCAGCATTCACAGTTACGTGCATTGTCCCAGGTTGAAATGCAGTTACATGGTGGCCAGTCATTCTGCATCTCTTTTTTTTTTCTTTCTACATTTAATTGTTCAATCCAACTTGTAAGTGTCTCGGCATTAATAACCCTTGTAGTTTCTTTATTGTTAGTGCGTGGTTGTGCAGCGAGGGTTGGACACCCCTGGGAAGGTTTATTGTTTTCATAGTTCCACAGACAAGCCTTTCCTTTACAAGTTCTGACTGTCAAACGCTTCATGTATGGACATGCTCCTGTTAACTGTACTAACGCATAAATGCATAAAAGGCAGAACATTTCTGCTCACATGGAAGTGAAGACATCTTGCCAGTGAGTTTCAGTGTGCCCTCTAGCAACTCTAGTTTGGAGTTTTGTGATCATTTTCAGTAAAATCATGGAGTGAGACCATTCGCTCATTCTGAGTGGGTATTATATTTCGTGTTTTTGGAAAGAACTGAAAAACTTTTATTTCTGCTCTTACTGTAGTATTTAAAATAAATCTGTTGAATAGAAACTGCCTTCACGGCAGCCACCTTCTCTAGCTCCTTACTTGTGAACCTTTCTGCCTTTGACCACTGAAGAACATTAAATGTTAAAGTCTTGAATTTCTTTTTCTATATGTCACTATTCATCTGTGCTACGAAGCGCAGCCCTGTTAGTTTTCTGTTTCTTCTCTCAGCAGTCACCTCTCCTCTCTCTGTCCTGTCTTCCTCCTCATGTCTTCCTTTACCCAGCTGACTATCAGCAGGAGGGTCCCCCCTAGAACTGATCCAGGTCCCGCTCGAGGTTTCTTCCCAAGGAGGAGTTTTTTCTTGCCACTGTTAGGCTTTGCCATGTGCTTGGGGGTCATGCTCCGTGTTTCCCAGAAGCACCTAGAGACAAACTTTGTTGTAAATAGACGCGATATTGATAAAATTGAATAAAGAACAAAATGCCGTAACACTGAGAGAAGGTGAGAGGAGAAAGCCTGGCTCACAGGCTCTGTTCAAGTTCATCCCAGAAGGGCTCGGATAGGATTGCTTTGTGTGCTGAGGGCACAGTCACGGAGCAGAAAAGGGCCCCCCCAAAAAAACAGAGCTGAGTATTGTTTAAAATGTCTCGGCTGGAGATAAGGGGCCTCAGACCTCATCGCTATAAATACAGATGTTCAGGTCTGGTTCGCTTTCTCCATCCAAATCTTTTGATTTGAGTCACAGTCTATCAAAATTTAAAAAAAAAGAGAAATGTATATCACAAGGCCATATACATCCCATCCATACAGTATACATTCAACCATACTCGTACTGTTATCCTCTCAGTATTTGTAGTTTAGGTTTCTGAGTGGCCTTATCCTCTACATGGACAAGTAACGGACAAATAGTGAACATATTTATTGTCTTCATAATACATAAAGTTATACATGCAGGCACACATGCGCGCACACACACATTATATATATGAATATGTATATATATACACACATATACATATATATATTTGCAAACAGAGGCATGATATTAATTACACAAATGCTCAACACGGATGACTATAACAGTAGCTCTTCAAATGAATAATCACATGAAGCTAAGTGCTGTAATGAAATTTAAAGGCTAATTGGCTTTGATTTACGACTACAGCAACAAAAACAAAACACAAAGACACATTTACACAACATTTTGCCATGTCCAGTGAATTTTTAACATTAGTATAAACAAATAATTCCCCACAGAAGAGTAAAGATTGTGATTTCCTCCATGGCCCAGTCTATAAGTGTTACGTTCTGTTTGTCTGGTCTTAAGTCTACGTACAGCTTACAAGGAGTTAGATCATCCGCTTCGCCCAGTTAGCTTTATAAGCATGCTTTTTACATTAAACTTATCTAGAGGTATTGATTTTCATTATTTTATGTATACAACCTTAAAATATCTTCTGTTTCACACCAGCCGCCATTAACCACAACTGCATGAATTTTCTGCTATGAGCCGCAGAGACAGAACTCACATGACCCCTGCATTTTGTCAGTTTTTTACAGACAAATTAATAGCTAAAAGCAAAGCATGCTTCTGTATGTTGCATTAGCGCAGTATGCTAGATATTAAAACAGGTAGGCGTCACATTAGGCCCAAGGTTTTGTAGAAAAGTTTTACACTCATGTTGCTACACTTATCAGGACATTTATGTGATCAAAAATATATAAATCTCACCAAAGTTGTCATTAAGTCAGCCTTTTTTTAAATATATATATATATATATATGTACTCTCCTCTCTACTTAAGCTACCTGCTTACAACTCTTGCTGATCACTTTCCTTTATCCTTCTGATAACATTTCTGTTCAAATTGTAACGTCTATAAAAAGTAGTTAAAGTTAAGAGAGTCACAGAGATAAGGGCTGGGAACAAGCTACACCAGGGAGGAGTGGGGGAGGGGTGCCTTTACAGGGAAACTGGGAGGTTTCATTTGGCTTTCTCAGCTGCTGGAGCAACAGTCACTGGTTCTGTCTGGACCCCAGCATCTGTAGAGTGACGTTTCTGACCCTGCAATTTAAAAGAGAAAATAATGTTTCTTTTTCCTGATTTGTTTTCTTTCTTTCTTTCCTTTTTTAAAAACACAGATGGCACAATAAAGCTTGCTGACAGTAAGTTAGCAGATCTGTAGTAAACTGCAGATGAGCATGTCAAATCTGCTTTGTTCTCTGCTCTTCAGATAATATGTCAAGTGGCTGCTGCCACCTAGTGGACGTAACGTAAAATATATGTTTCAACATGCAGTCACTCAAAAGCTGTCTTAAAGCCATTTAGGTTAATGTTGTTCATGTTCTGAATGTGTCATATTTCTGCTTCAACGATGCCTGAAGAGAATTTATGATCCCCTCACCAGATTTTTGAAGAACAGCTGGATAGAGTTTCTCTTCTCCAGTTTTTTGGGAAGATTTACTGCTTCCTCTCCAGCCTGAGAGGCCGCCGAAACTGGTTTGTTATCTACAACTGCCTCGGAGGACTTTGCTGCTGGTTTTGGCTCCTCTTTGGCTTTAACTGCTTGAGCTGCCTCCGCTGCTGCAGGTGAGGTCGAGCTTGTCTTCTTGGGCTCAGCTGCCTGGAAATATCGACACATATAATTAAGGAAAACCGAATCCTGCCGGTCTAGATGAGTCGAGGTTCCAGCGACTTTTATGGATGCACATGGACTTTGAGCTGGCGCTTGAACTGACATTGAGATGTGAATTTGCTGTTAGAAGACGATTCACAGCATTATGTGAGATCCTCACGCACTTTCTGATGTGTGTTGTTAAAAATCTCAAATTGTACAGCAAACAGCAAATTCTGGCAAATAAGTTGATTAGAGCACTTCCTCCCCAGATGTAATTGATGGCATTACACTGGTTAATCACAACAGGTGAGTTTGCTATATTTACCAGTCCAGTAGTTTTCCTGAAGAGTTGAACTCCACTTGTGGAGGCTGCTTGGACTTTTGTGGTCATGTGATCTAACAATGCCTCAAATTTCACATTAATCTGTTACTAGCTGCCAAGTAAATCCTTCAAAATGCATGTTAGAGATTTTAAGGTTTTCTTTTTTTACTGCTTAAACACATTTAAGTTCACAAGTTCTTACTTTGGGCTTGAAGATAGAAAGGAAGGATGATTTGGATGATGTTTTCTTGTCCTCCTGAACAGGCGGTGGTGGTTCTGGCTTTGCAGCTGCCTCCAGAGTGCCAGCTTTCGAGGGATCCACCTTCTTTTTTTTTTTTTTTTAAATCAAAACAGTACAGAGGAAAAAAACAAAAAAAAACATATAGTGAGATATTGACAAGTTGAAGCTGGAAGGGAAAGCAGGAACTGCCACCTGTGACATGTTAGTGAAGGTAAAAGCAGAAAGTATCCAAATCAGGTGATAAAGGTTTGAAATAAGAACCGGTCCCTCTGAGAATAGAGGAGCCCGTATCACCACTCGCAACAGCTACAATGGCTGGAAAAGGACGGAAAGAAAGAAACACCTCAATCTCCACCAAGGATTTACTGATTTTCCCACCTTTAAAGAAACTTACAGACAATAACACATTTTTGGAAATTCTTTTTTTGGCTTAAAGTAAGATAATTTATCTATGAACTTCAGAAGCAAAAACCAGAAGGAAACAGCTGGCCTGATTTTTTTTCTTCTGTTGCAAGAAATTATTAACATTTAAAATGTCCATATTTAATACTAAACTTATAAACTGTTTAAAACTACCTGGAGTTGTAAATGGTGAGGTTTAGAAATGTCGGCGGCGTACGCCACAGACCAGCTGTTTCCCCATTCTGTACTTCCTGTTTTCTGTCAATTCCTGGCTGTGCTCTCAAACTGAAACTAAGTGAATAAATATAACTGAAGAACATGTAAAAAAAAATAAAAATAAACCAGACATAATCACATTTCCCTAAATGTTGAAATCCTTCACTTTACCTCAGCTTCTATCACTGGCTGTTGTACATTTTCCACCATCTGTAGGAGAAGTGAAGTTATTCTCTGTTTGTGTTGCTGGAAGGTGCACAATGTGATTTTGCGTTAACCAGAATAAAGCAAAGCATCACATAACCCCATTTCCCGAAAAAAAAAAGTTGGGAAGCTTAAATTGAAATGAGTGCAAAGGCAACATGTGGCATAAAACTGAGAGGTTCTCTTGTGTGGTTCAGGGAACATTTGTACTAACTTGATTCGCTTCTAACAGCACGTTTCAGAAAGTTTGAGAACACGGTTTGAAAGGGAAATGTTTTGAATTCAACTGGCGTAGGTGAAATGAAAACTGTCCACTGACGACAGGAGTCAGAGGTTTTTGTTGCCAGCAGTGATTTCCATCACACACTCTTGTTTAAAGTAGCGCCGCCTTGAGGAATCACAGACATGGAGGCGATTTATGGACCTGTTACTGGAAAAAAACGGCATTTTCTGAATATTTTAATTATATCATGCCCCACCAAAATGTAACATTATTCTTAAAATGTTGAATTATTTTTTCAAATTTGATTTTTCTATGTTGTTTTTTTTTTTTTTTATAAGGGTTTAACAATATTGCAACTTTTCTGGAAATTGGGTTGTATGTGGTACAACATAACATTTATTTTATATATGCTGCAACAGCATTTCACCAGTGCCTGCAGACGAAAGAAAATAAGCACTCCTTTCTTATTTACCTGCACTTCAACAATTTGCTGGACCACCTCCACTGCTGCCTGCTGAAGTTCGACACTTTTTTCAATCTGAAGACATGAACCAGAACATATATGTATATATATATATGTATACATACACATATATGTGTTATATATGGAGAAAATAAATATGTTCGGCTTGATAATTATCATAAATAAAGTGTTGCAAAACTGCATTTGATTTGATTTCATTAAAAAAAAACAAAAATAAATCAGCAAAGGCTTAAAAACCTGCTAGCCACAGTTGCAGAGTAAAACTGCTTTTATATACTGCACAGATGCAGATGAGGTTTAAAAAAAAAAAGTAAAACAATGTAACTATGCATTATGTCAGAAGTGCATTTTGTAATTGTTTAAGGGCTAATTTGCATAGCGGTGCCAAATGTGAATTCATGCAATCCTGCTCAGGTAGGTGCACCTTCTCACCAAAACACGTTTACTTAGGATTCTGTCAGGCTCAGTCTAAATGATCTGCACTTTAGAGAAAATGGCAGCTGTACCTCTGCTTCAAAAGTCGGTTGGGATGCCACCTTGATTTTCTGCGGACAGTAAAGGAGTCGTTAGCAAACCAGCAGGTCATAAAGAAATATAGGCAGACTGGATGTGTGAGCATGGCAGTGGTTGCTGACCTACGTAATGAGCTGCTTAAAGTTATGGCCGGGGTGCTTGAGACGAGACAGAGAGGACGTATCTCTATGTTGTTGTATTGTCAAACCTAAACCCAGGGGCCATTATATTTGCACAAATCATCTTTAACATACACAGCTGAGGATTCAACAATTTGGTTACAGTTAGAAACACTATTTATAATATGCTAAATCTATTTGGTTGGCTTACATGTAGATGAACGTAGAGCTGACAAAGCTAGCTTAGCACCTCATTTAACTGGCTAGCATGGTTGTTTTGGATGTAACTGAATCCAAACAAGTATTACTTGTTTAGTTCTGTTCTAAAGCAACAGTACCTTTTATAAGTTTATAAGTTGAAGCTCTTTCTCTGAAGCATTTTGTTTTTTGTTACTTGAAATCTACTTGCGTAACAATCACAAGCAATAAATTACATGCTCTCATGCCAAAAAAACAAAACAAAAACCAAACCAAACGAGAAACATTAATAACTTCTGGAAGTGACAGGACTGTAAAAACACTGTGGGAGACCCCAACAGTCACTGGACCGTTGGCTTTTCTGTCAAACTGCGTGAACACTGCTGCATTTAGGAGGTGTGGCTTTAGGGGCAGCTTTAAATAGAGGACTTTTTACTTTTAAATTGTCTATTTTCAAAATCTCACAGATTTCTTTTTTATTTCTTCTTCTTCACCATCTCCAACCCGACCTTTCATGCGATCTCCAACGGCATTACAGTGTGTAAAATCTATCAGCACCTGCATGTTTGTCTGGAGCCTCTGGAGCTGGTCGTGCAAAGGAGGGCATTTCAAAAAATGGAGAACATCATGGACAACCCTGAGCGTCGTCAACACGGCACAGCGACTCAGAGGCTTCGTCAGATCCTTCCAACACAGCAGCTGTAACCATCTCAATCACTGACGGGAATTCAGTACCGATAACAAAACTGCAACGATCAATTCCCCACCGGGATAAATAAAAATATTTCTGAAGTGAACTGAATTGAAGCTCAGCAACTAAAATAATCTAGGTTTCTTTTGTTTAACTGGTAGTGTTGGGTTTAGTAACCTTTTAATTACATTTTTAGATATTTAAGATTAAAGAAACAAGGTTTAAGGTGTCTGTATCAGTGTGTTCCAGAGCTGCTGGCTGGAGTAATTCAGCCAGATTAATGCTGCGTACAAAAATGTTGACTGCGTCAGAAAGAGGTCGATGGTGATTTGGCCACCGAGAACTTCTACATTTTAAAACTGTAGTCGTCTGAAAGAATTTTATACCCCATAAAGCCCCTGCTGACCAAGTTAAGAAACAACAGTTAGCAAGTTTTTATTCCCCCTCCAGGAAAATCCTCCTCGGTTCAGTTAGTAATCAGATGAGTCACGGTATTTAAGGGTTTCCCTGCTTGGCGGCGGCTGCACCTGCTGAAGCACACTGGCTCCTTCAGAAGTCCCTCACAGTCACAGCCTTCACACTATGTTATAATCCAACACGCAGCTGTACAGTCCTGTAAAGGCCTACAGGAGGGGCTGTCCTTTGAATCAGTGACTTCATCTTACACCTGCAGTTGTGGCTGTTTGTTTACCTTTGGGCGGAAGAATTTGCTCAGAGTATCTTTGGCTGATTTTCCTTTTGAGGGTTCACTTTCTTTCCCGGCAGCTTTAGGCTCTTCCTTTGGCGCTAGTTTTACAGGTTTGACAGTCGCCTCTCCTTTGACTTCCATTTTTGGTGGCTCTGGAGGCGGCGGCGGTGGGACGGGCATTCCTTTTGGTGCTGCAGGCGGTTCAGATATTTGCGCAGCCTATTCATGACAGAGAAGGAATGTTAAGCAAAAGAAGCTGTTTATGTCAGGCGACAGACAGTGACAGAAACTTAGACTTTTGTTCTTGCATCAGTTATTACAAACAAAAATAAAAAATCATCAAAATTGGAAGCTAATTTGGGCAAATCAAAGCACTTATGTGCCACATGCTCACAGTAGTGGCTGCTGCAGGCTGGGTCTCCTTCAAGGACTATTTTGCAACAGAAAAAAAGGAAGCGGTTAGAAGTGCACAATTAAAAAAAGATAAGAAAAAAAAAGCTTTGATATGTGCTTTTTATCCCTACAGGCCTTTTTTTTTGAGTCAATTAAACAGTCAGTTTCCTGTTTTGGTAAAGATACCATAAACTTTCAATTACATTTCCCAGAGTAGTTGCAGCCTGTATTCACTAATTAACTGTCATAACAATTACACCTTTGGAAATAGAAATGCTGCGTGATGATGGGTCCTCGTAGGGAGTCAAATAAGGGCGATAATGAATAATTCTACTTTGAACACATTTTTACCTGATCTTTTATGGCATCTGGAGCAGCTGTTTCTTTTTTGGATGTTTTAGTACTAGTGACCTGTGGAAAAAACAAAAAAAAACAAAAAACAGAATGAAAATGAAATGTCAAAACACATAATAATAATAATAATTTAAAAAGAAGATGATGCAAAAATAAAGTTTAAGCGTTGAATGCCTTAGCACAGATCATCTCCGTGGTAACTCATAGGCCCTTGTGGCTTTGCTGTAAACATTCAAGTCAGAGGATACAGTTCATATAAAAGGAACAGAAAAAAATAGTTATTTAAATAAAACTGAAGCCTTTCACAGATTCAGACATAGGTCTTTATGGTAAGCTAACTGAGGCAGACAGAGCGCACACTGAGGCCCCTGACAGAGCACATACAGTACACGCACTGTCACTGTGACTGCCATTGTGCTCTGGAGATGGCGTAGGCCTGCCCTTGCTCTATCTTCACAAATCTCAACTTCCAACCGCACAGGCCTCCCTTGTGAGCTCACACTATGGGATGAACAATAGGCCACCACATTCCCGCATGTTCAAAGGCTTGATTAGCATGGAGCTGGGGCAATGGTAACTCTTTAAAATGGGAGGAATCCAAAAGACAGCATGATGAAGAGGAAATACAATAGCTGCTTGTTGTAGGTTTTCCATCAGGCTCTGTAATCATGGCAGACTTTGTTATGGATGGGTACCTTAGTTTATACTAAACACGACGTTCATCCGACTAGAATGAGTTGCTTCATAAATACACTCTGAACTAAAATATATCTCCTCACTGCAGAACTTTCATAACTGCTGTCCACCTTGTCAGAAGCATTGTTGAACACCTCAGTGTGTTCCTGCACAATAACTACAACACATATTATTTTCCTTGTCTGAACACACAGTTTTATTAATTTTACATTATGCTACTGAATTTGTTAATTCATTCATTCATTCATTTTTTTTCTTAGAAATTTCAGCTTCATTTCTCAAACGATTTTTCACTTACTAGTGTTTTGAAGAAGTTCATAACTGGATTATCTTCTGGATTACACTCCTCTTGGCTTTCTGCTGGCCGGCTGTTTCCGTTATCAGCGTCTTCTCCCTCTGGGCTGGAGTCTGGAGTCCCACTCAGCAGCTCCGTCAGTGATTCAGAGTTTGGCTTTAGGTTAGCTGTTTCCTGTGCACCACACCAGGGATTTAGCCTTTGGTAATTATATTAGTGCGGCAGAGCCGATACGCAAGCAGTGAGTGTCTTAATCGCAGCATTGAGATGAGAGCACAATTCCAGCCATGCCTCTGCCTACTCGGGGCATCGTCAACAATCACCCTTTTATTAATGTGTGTGTCCCACCCCTCACTCATTGATATTCAACAATGTGTGAGAGTTATGCTCTGACAAATGTCAGGGAAGTCAAATACCTTGCTGTTTCCTTATGATTGGTGTCTTTAAGATACTTTCATAGATTTTTTTTTTTTTTTTTTAGTTAATATGTTCTCCACACTTTTACTTCAGTCTGTTAATATTAACTGAATATTTCTGATGAGATAAAACATTTGAGTTTTTAAGTAAAGTATTTTTTTCCTTAATTGAATGTAGTTGGGGGAAAAACAAGAAACTAATAGATATAAAATGATATATACACTTATAATTAGATTTTTTTTCATCTTTAATTTGATTAGAAAGTGTTTCTATAAGGTTTGAATTAAGGATTTAAATGAACCATGGTGGACTCTGTTACATCAGAGGTCCAGTTTCATTAATCATCACGCGCTACGTAAATACAGTGTAGTTAAATAAATGCATTTATAAATGCGTTAACTGCTAGTTCACTGAGTTTTTAGTTGCAATGTGGCAAATGTTTGTAATGCAGCAGCTGGTTGTGGTGTTTTTCTTTTCACAGTTCATTCTGCTCTTTCTTTAAAGTGCCCGCCGAGTCACTTGCTGCTGGAATTATTTCCTTTTGGCTCCTGAAAAACTGATCCTTCACCCTTTCGTTTGGCGTTCTGCACGTGACTGTTTCATCTTGCTGTGATCGTTTAAACATGGCTCCTTAGTTGCAGCTTGACGTCAACACCTCAGGGTTCATATTCTTGAGAGAGGGCATCGGTTACTGCTTATGGCATCACTTCTACGTTGCCACTGAAAATAGCACGACGGGGTTCTGACGCCCCCAACTAGTTATGGTGTCGCCTCGACTATCTTCCCCAAACTCAACTCTAAATATGCTTCCGGGGATGAATTCAAGCGTGACTTCATAACCACAAAAATGTAAACTATCTTGTCGCAGCTCTTCAGTGCTGATCATTTCAATGCTGCCTTTGGCAGCTGTCAGAGGTCTCCATATTCTCAGTATCCCTGTTTTGTTTTTTTCTTGCCGACTTATTTTTAGAATAGCCACACAGGTAGCACCATCAGCAGTGACACCATCAAGTTTCAGCTTCACAACAATTTCAGCCCCTAAAGGGCTTGTAAGTTCCTTTCCAGGCGTCCTTTGGTTTGAAGTTGTTATATAAAGCTTTTCACAGCCACTTTCCATACTGTTTCTGTCACCACTGAAACTGAGTGCTTATCCAAGATGAGATGCAGCCGGTTCAGCCACCACTACATCAGCTGACAAGTCCCCAACTTCTTCACTGACGTCCTCGGCAAGTACTTCCTCTGTTCCCGAGAGTCCTGCTTCCTGCAGTTGAATCAGAGGTTTTAAACGCCACAACCGCTTGAGCACAGTCAGTCACTTAGTTTGGAAAACTGAAAACCACCAGTTTCCTTCGAAGTGAACCTGCTCCTCTGTGAACGCTGTCATCATAAACATGCTGTTCTCCACAACGACGATCCCTAAACCAGCTAGTCTCATGTTTAAAGCGCCTTTAACAAGTTGTTGCTGTGTCCATTGTGATGAATCTTTAATTGTTTTTTTTAAACTGATATACCCATAGGTTTGTGTTTATTTATTCATGTTAAAGTGATAGTTGCAGTTTATAAAACATAAATGTATCTTACATCCTTTGGTGCAAAGCTAAAATGTTTTGTGGTCCACTGAGTCCATTACATATGTGAGACAGGAAGAAAAGGTTCCTTCATGGATATAAATAGCGTTTAATCTAACCAGTCAATTAAAAAATATTTTAGAGTTCGGATGCAAATTGTTGGATAATATTAAAGGAACATTTTTAAAGGCTAAAATAGACAGCTGTGTGTGTGTGTTTTTAAATCCTGTAATAAAATCTAGTAATATAAAAGTTACATCTCAGTGATTTTCTTATCCTTACTGTGTCTGCAGTGGTCACAATGTTACACCTGAATTTTTTTTTTCAATTGAAAATCGCTGTTCTTATGTTTAATTATTTATTCATTCAGTATTAAGGCATCTAAGTTCAGATAAATGCAGAAGTATTTTTAAAAAAGTATAAAACATCACCTGATATATTCAATTCAAAAATGAAATCAATCACGAACCTGATGTGGAGCAGTAGTAAGTTGACCTACATCCACTTGATCTTCATTTGAGGTCTCCTCTTTTTCTACAGCCTTCTCTCCATCAGATGCACGATCCTCTTTCTTTTTGAACAATTTGCCAAAGAGGTGAGACTTTTCCTCCTTGCCCTTCTTGACCTCATCCGTTTTGGTGACGGCCTCTGTGATTTCAGGAACAGCTGGGGTGTTGGCAGGTTGTGCGTCCAATTTGACTTTCCCATTTTCAGTTGATCCTGTCTCAAAGGCTGAAGTTTGGGGCTCACTATTCAGGTGGTCTGTGGTTTCGCTCTTAACTGCCAAGAAAAAACTAAATAAAATAAATTGACTTTTTCTTCACAAACATGTACAAATGAAATTTAAGAGCAAGACATGGGAGCCACAGTGTGGTCTTCATGCTTATTATTAAGACCTCAAGTAAGGCTAAAGTTTGTGATTATGACGCTCATTCATAATTACATACCTGTTTCTATTGGACATCAAAGTACATTTAAATGTTAAACCACTTGCATGCAACATTTAATTACTATCAACTTTTTTATAATTCTTTATGACATAAACATGGGGTAGTCAGTGTATGAAAGTGACATCTTTATCTCCAGGGTCAATATTACAGCTCTTAGACAAACTCAAGAGCCATTAGGAATTGCACAGCATTACTGTCAGCGCAGACTCACGAGCCACAACGTGACAGGTCAAATAGTTACTTCTTTTCAGTGTCTTGAGACTACGCCTAAGGTTTACATTAGATGATCCAAGACAGAGTCAAGATGGGAGTCACTGTGTTTACAGAGTATTATCAGAATCTCAATTATTCATCACATGGACTTTAAAAGATCAGCTGCTTTACTTTGTTGCTGTGTGGTAGTTCCCCTGCCAGATACTCAAAAAAAACAAAACAAAAAAACCCAACAAAAACCGTAAAATGGGTTAAAATGTTAATGTTTCTGCATCCTTACCGCCTACCTCCGTAGTGTAATGCAATGATCCCCAACCCCCGGACCGGTACCGGACCACACAGAAAGAGTAAATAACTTCCATTATCTCCGTTTGATTTATTATCTGACTCTGAATGATGTTTTATTTTGAAAAATGACCGGATTCTCTCCATTACATCCGTTTATGACTCAGTCTTGGCGCATGTCAAGGCCTCGAGACCAGAGATCACGTGATACGTCCCGCTAAATTTAAACCCTCAAGCTAGCAAAGTGAGTAAAAAACAAACAAACAAACGTTTTTAGAAAATTTCTTTAACATTTGTGATTATTATTAACACATATCCTTCTTCTTCTTAATATTATTCCAATGATAATAATAATAATGATGATGATGATGATGATGATAATAAAACACGATGATGATAATAGTAATAAT
>JBAMYA010000022.1:16424155-16434157 GCA_037176975.1 Arrhamphus sclerolepis | reverse complement strand
GACCTTCTCATGTCCTCTGACAGTGGATCTGTCTCTGTTCTGGTCCTCTTGGATCTCAGCGCAGCATTTGACACCATCAATCACAAGATTTTTGTTGGTAGATTAGAGCAGGTTGTTGGACTTAGAGGAACAGCTTTAATATGGTTCAAGTCATATTTTTCAGACCAAATTTGGTTTGTCCATGTAAATAATGACTGTTCCAGTTGTACTAGGGTCAGCTGTGGCGTACCGCAGGGTTCTGTTCTTGGACTGACACTTCTCTTTATACATGCTTCCTTAAGGAAATGCAATTTGGAACCATAACATAAATTTTCATTGCTATGCAGATGATACTAAGCTGTATTTATCCTTGTGACCCCAAGAAGCTAATCAAATAGCCTTATTAGATGCATACATTTAAGATGTGAAGACCTGAATGATTTCTGCTTCTTAATTCAAATAAAACTAAAGTTACTGTAATTGGTACCAAGCACCTCTGAGAGGCACTCTTGAGTTGTACAGTTAATTTAGATCATATTACCTTAGCCTCTACCTCTACTGACAGGAACCTCAGTGTTATTTCTGATGAAAATTTGTCTTTTAACTCTCATGTGAAACAGGTCACAAGTGAGTTTTCTTTCATTTGCATAATATCAGGAAAATTAGAAACATCCTGACTCAAGAGGATGCAGAGAAATTAATCCATGCTTTTGTTACCTCTAGGCTTCTAGCCTGGATTATTGTAATGCATTATTTTCTTGTTGAACAAACAGCCTTGTTAAAAACCTTCAAATGGTCCAAAATGCTGCAGCACCAGGACTAACCATTACTGGGTATAGAGATCACCAGTTCTAGCTGCATTACATTGGCTCCTTGTTAAATTTAGAATCAAATTCAAAATTTGACTTTACGCATACAAAGCCTTGTATGGTAAAGCTCCAGTATATGTGAAAAATCTCATAGTTGCATAGAGTCCAAGTAGAACACTCTGCTCCCTGAATACAGGTTTACTTGCTGTTCCAAGAGTCTGGAGGTCTAGAAAGGGTGGAAGAGCCTTTAGTTATCAGGCTCCTCTATTATGGAATCAACTTCCAGCCTCAGTCCAGAAGGCAGACTCTCTCTCAACATTTATGGTTATGCTTAAGGCCTCTTTTGTTGATAAAGTCTGTAACTCTGTAATCTCTTAGACCACCTCCTACTTATGCTTCTATAGGTCTACACTGCTGGGGGCAGTCCCATTGTCCACTAAGCATCTTCACCCTCTTCGTTTACCTGCACCTGTCGACTGGATGCCACTGTGAGATCCCCGCTGGTGTAGTCAACCAGCTGTCCGGCCCTCCGACCACCACATATTTATACATTTTTGTACCAGATATTTAAATTTCTTTTCTCAATTTACTATATATTTTTATACCTCTACTCTCTCTGTCCTTCATCCTCTGTCCTGTCTTCCTCCTCATATCTTCCTTTACCCAGTTGACATCAGCAGGAGGGTCCCCCTTATAACTGATCCAGGTCCTGTTCAAGGTTTCTTCCCCAGAGGGAGTTCTTTCTTTCCTCTGTTAGGCTTTGCCTTGTGCTTGTGATTTCATTCTCTGGGTATCTCAGAAGCACCTAGAGACAACTTTGTTGTAAATAGAATAGCTATGTAAATGAAATAAAATTAAGAAGAAAGGAAGAAAAACTTTGTGCACGTTTATTATAAATTAAATGTTTAATCTTAACTTCTTTTGTGATTTTTCTCCTGGATGGTTTTTCTGAAACACATTAGCGAATGAAAATTCTCCGGCTTCCATTTCACTGTGACTTTACTCTGAATAAATTTGCCAGTGAAATTCCAGAAAGTGTTAGATTTGGTCTTTGGTTCTCAGTTCATCACAGCTTCTACTGCATCACTGATTTCAGCAGCGTCTCTTTGACATTCTTATAAGTATTTGGCTGCACAAAGGGGACAGCAAACAGACACACAAAGCTGAGTAAAACCTGACATCCTGGAAACCCCATAAATCTCATCAGAGGTAAGAAGTATCCCCCTGTTGGCGACTTCTCCATTATCTCTGCTCAAGACCTGTCTGTCAGGCCTCATGAAAACCCTTCCAAATGTTCGGACCTTAAGACGCCTGCTGGTCTCAGAGAAAATGGGTCCCAAGTATTCTACAGTTCAGAGGGCGCTAAACTCTAAATAGAATGTATAGTGAAATATTGGGAATTGGAGCATAATGTTTGGAATGAAAGATCTTTTTTTTTAAATAAATCTAGAGTGAACAGAAAGAAGCAATATAAGAAGCAAAAAGCCACAAACAAATTGAATCTTAATGAATTTTCTGATCTCTCCCGTTGAGTCATCTTGCCAGCACACAATATGTTTGTCTCTCCGTGTCAGACAAAGAAAAATGTGTGTCACAGTCAATGGATAACAGTGCCATCATTCTTATCTGTTGTTTTTCCTCATTCTCCCGACAGTCGAGAGATTAAGACTGGAGCAGTGATGCTGAGAGAAACAGAAGCTTTTTTAGAGAGAAAAAAAAGACAAAAGGAGCTGCAAGGTATTCTTGTCTGACTGCAATATCTTTACAGCCTGCAGTCCTAAGTGCAAATAAAAAAAACAGTTCTCTATAAGATTGTTAACGATCAGTTTGACTAATGATGTACTGTCTGGATGCAAGACTGAAAGTTTCTGATTCTGAGTTGTTGTTTTTTTTTTTGTTTTTTTTGGTTGACTTTACCTCAATTTATTTAAGAGTGTTTGTCTTTAAAGAGAGTCCTGAGGTTTGCAGCAGAAATGGAAAGTTGGAAACCTATCCACGTCCTTTTGTTAAAACTACAAAGTGGGCTTTAGCTGTTTTTTTTTTTTATTTAAAAAGAAAACTTTTACACCACCTATAAAAAGAATTGAGTTTGATTTGATTACGATCCACTTTTACCTCTCTAAAAGAAAAAATAAAGAGAAGTGTATTTGAGTGCCTAAAATGTCTTTCTAATTTCAAGACTTTTAACCAGCAAATAGAACTGAAAATATTTCAATCACCACTTTAAACACAAGTCAAACTTTAAAGGAAAGGCTTTCATGTAATAATGTTTTCTCTCTTTTTTTGTCTAAAGCCTCGTTGTGTCTGAACAATAATGTTTGCATTACAGAATACATTTGCATGTTTGTACTTCCATCCACTTTCAAGGCTAAGCTTCTGTTTGGGACACAGTTTTAAAGAGCTCAATAAATGATTTGATCTTTGATTGTACTCAGTATGGGAATGAGTGAGCTCACCGGTTGCAGGTCATTCATGCTGATGGGGAGCTCCCTGAGAGTCAAAAGCAGGTCAAGCTGTGAACTCAGGTAAGGGATGTTGCACATCTGTGGAACAGAAAAGATGTGAGGCTAATGAGCTGAGTACACACAGAACACAATGCAATTATTACACCATCACACAACCTATTTCCATGTGATTTAGAATGATCTAAAAAAAACAATTCTGCAGGGAAGCACTGCAGGAAGAATTGGATTGCTGCGTTGCATTCTTCAGCAGAAGCTCTTTGGCTAGATAATACAGAGAAAAGGAAAGTGCTGCGAGTCTGTCCACAAGCTGATTTAACAGAGAAACTGAAGACTTGACACCTTGAAACGATTGGCTGAGCCGCCAAGTCGACCTTTGTGTCAGCGCTAACCTCAAATAAATCACACCACATTGTTAGACAGTCTCGCTCATGCACAGGTACCATCTCCTGCAAGCTAAAGGGCAGCTGGTCTGACAAATACTTAAGGGAAAATATTAGGATTAGTGTTCAAGATTTGGACCCTGGGGTTTGTTTTTTTTTGGTTTTTTAAATGTCCCCAAGTGTGTAATTTTTCATGTGCTGAAGGAACATCCATTTCTAGTAGGAGGTTAACAATGACTCCATGCCAAGGTAACACACATATCACACATTTGTCACTGCTTTTTGCCTGATCAAGATAAAATTCGAAATTTGGGGGACACATTCATTGTTACAGCTGTCATTCATACTGTTTTGACTGCACCAGACATATAGTGTGGTGCAGTTTTCTTAAAATAATAATAATAACAATAATAATAACTAGAAAAGCACAGACCTCCACCAAGCAGCACAGTTCCCCCACATACTGTGACTTACACCCAAAAGTATTACTCCTACATTTGTTTTATTATATTTGATTCTTTGACAATGTAAACATAAACTTAGCAATTGGAATCACATTTATATCATTATTAGTTTATTAGTTTTTCGCAAAAATGGACATTTCTGTAATGGCGGTTTTCTTCTGGCTGTAGCTCCATAACTATTATAGATATATCAAATCTGTTAACATACTTCTGTTTCAGCAGACTGTCAGCTATAATTTAGTGTTAGTTGCATGTCTGTATCTTCATTTGTTACCTCACAGTGTTGAAAAAGATAATAATCCCTGACTTTTTTCATGTTCTGGATCTTAGTATCCAGAATATTCCAGGATCCGGATCATACTTTTACACATTATTGATGATGTCATGAACATGTCCCGTATTATTTTTTGCCAAGCATTCAGAGCATTTATTGTGGAGATATATACACATATCCTGAAAATGGCCCTAGCTCTCAATGATAAATAATCCTTTAAAAAACTCCTGGATCCAGTGATCTGGATCACCTCCAAAATTAAATCATTTTTTCGCTGTCCCAATTTGGACATATCCTGAAATTCTTATGAAAATCCGTCCATAACTTTTTGAGTTTTGTTGCAAACAAACAAACAAACACACAGACAAAAACGTAACCTCCTTGGCGGAGGAAATAATTAAAAAAGAGGGTTAAACATTTGGGAAAAACCCTTACATTTTCTAGTACTAGTGGATCCAAAGTGCAAATTGAATTCCAAGAAATTTGGCCTCTATGCCTTATAAAAGCCACTTATTGTGATGTCATGTGTTGAATTACATTTTCATTTCAAAAAACAAATGGTTAAATTCAATAAATATTAATGAAAAATGGGTTCTGGGTAGTTACATCTGGATTACCTACAAGCTTTTCTCAGACACACAATAATACATGCATGCAAATTAGGGGAGAAATTAAATATAATGTTGAATTTTGAAGTAAAAAGGAGTCAAAATAAACACAAGAAATTTGTGCTCCAAAGAAGGATAGTGGCAATGAAGAGATGAGTGACTGGAGATGCGACTTGGGCTCATCCTCAAGACTTGAAAGACTTGTGAAAAATATATTCACATTAAAATTTCAGTAGTATTTCAGTAGTAACTCATTTTTCTACCTAGATCTTCTGTCAGATATGTAACGGAAGAGTTCTTGCCATGTCTGAGAAATTCCTGAGGCCATTAGGCCTTAACCAGGTGATGCGGGACAGAGACTTACAGTTTTAAACTGGAGATCTGCAAAACAAACCCAGTCAACGTCTACACAACAGTGTAGAAGATGGTAAATTCAAGACAAGACCCATGAAATCTCCATAATGTTAAATAAAGTCAAACTTTCCAAAGCCTGCAAAGGAGCTGTTTCCCTGCACAGCGTTGATGAGTAAATAGGTTTCTGTAAGGAGGTGACATCAGAAGTAGACCTTACCTATGACCTCAGCACAAAGTCAGTGTCTGAATTAGACGAAGTGAAAATTGAGTTCTTTGGCCACAATCAACAAAGGTATGTTTGGAGATAAAAATGAAGCAGGATTGGATGAAAAGAAGACCTTGTCAGCTGTGAAACATGATGGTGAAAGTATTTTACTTTGAGGTTGGGTTGCAGGCAGGGGCACCAGAAATACTCCAAGGATGGACAAATAATTGATTCCACTAAAATCAGCTATTCTCTTTTGTCCTATTGTCCTAATCTACGATGAACTATTCAAAATATGCAAACCAAGACTTTTAGAATGCTCTCCATGAGCTTCCATCAGTAGGAAACCTGCAGGTTAAAAATCTGCAACTCAAGAGGAGAAAAAAATAGAAAAAGTGTCTTCAAGTACTTCACCTCAGCAGTGTGCCATCCTTTTATCCATGCCAAATTTCCTGTTCTTTGTTAACTTCAAAATTATGAAGTAACAAGAAGAAAATAATTTAATGTGTAATTGGAGTTGTAGTTCTCACATATCAACTAAAATCTCCACCACCAGAATATCCGTGTTGTGATGCAAGTTGTGCAGTTGTGCAACAAAGTGAATGCTGAATACTGCATATGTCATATGAAGGAAAACTTGACTGAGTTATATTATGCAAGAAAAAAAAACTGAGCAGTTGTGGTGTTCATAGGAAATGTGCCTGTGCTTCTATGAGAGAATGTATGTGACGAGAAAACCACAGAATCCTCACGAGAGAGCAATGACTTCCGACTTTAGAAGGCTAGCTGGAAGGTGATGACCATATGAAGCTAATTATAACACCCACAGGGTGTGAAAAAGGAGGCAAGGACGCTTCTACACAAACATCTGCATGTATGTATTAGATTCTACTTAGATCAGCGTATCTAGAGAAGTAGTATCTTAATTATGGTAACAATAATTGTAGTTACGGCAGCACTATGGTGCAGGTTAGCACTGTTGGGTTGCAGAAAGAAGACAACTGTGGCTTTAGAGTCACTTTCTTTGTCTGTTCTCTTCAGTAAATAATCTTCCTCCATCTAATCTATGCTCTGCATTCTCTTCTCTAACGCCAACTGATTTCATGTCCTCTTTCACTACATCCATAAATCTTCTCTTTGGTTTTCCTCTTGGCCTCCTGGCTGGAAGTGTCACCATTATCTTCCTTCTACCGATATATTCACTACTACTCCTCTGTACATGTCCAAAACATCTCAGTCTGACCTTTTTTTATTTCCTGTCATTCTTGCTGATCCTCTTTTAACACACATCACACTTTTTTTCCACCCGTTCCAACCTGCTTGCACACGCTCCTTCATCTATTTCCACACCCTCTGTTGCTCTGGACTGCTGACCCTCAGCACTTAAAATCCTCCACGTTCCTCATCTCTGCTCCCTGCAGCCTCACCTGTAGCCTCTTGGGGTTCCTCTCATCCCCACACATGTATTCTGTTTTGCTGCAGCTAACCTTCATTCCTCTTCCTTCCAGGGCATTCCTCCACCTACTCCCTGCTCTCACTAAAGATCGCAATGTCATCTGCAAACACCGCAGTCCGTGGAGATGCCTGTCCAACCTCATCTGTCAGCCTGTCCATCACCGTAGCAAACAAGAAGCGGCTCAGAGCCGATCCTTGATCCTCAACGCTGACGTTCCTCGAAGCGTAGGTGTGAATGCAAACGGCTGTTTCTTTGCGTTTCAGTACCTCCATCATGTACTGGTCCACAATGTGCAGTTCCGCAACAGATCCTTTGTGGGATTTGTACATTTCCACATCATCCATAGTGGGGACATACCTTAAAACACAAATACAAACAACGTCACCGCTCTTTTTCACACTTAGATGTTGTACATATGTTCAAAATGTCAGCATTAGATCAGGAGACGGATCCACAATGAACGAATCAACCTGAACTGAATAACAGCACACACGTAGATGCTATTCCTTTGATACACTTCACATTTTTGAGAATTACTTTCTTTTGCTCTGTGGTATTATGTCATGTTGTGCTAAAGACAACAAGTCTAATATAAAATTTAAAAAAGCACAACAACTTTAAATCAAAAAAACTAATTTGGGAAGAAAATATGCAGGGCTTGGATGGATCCTTTTAGATTGATTTCCAGCGGCCAAGGGAAATGATTAAAAGCCAAGTGGTGATGATGGTCTTTGTCTACTTTAATAAAACACTGTTGATGGGGGGGTGGAGGGGGATACTTGCCAGCACTGAATGTGAGCCCTGCTCATCTTAAATTGAACTTCCTCCTCCTGTCACTTCTGAACATTCCAACCTCAAACCAAAGGAATTCATTTCTTGACAAGTAGCTCTGTGTGCCACAGAAGTAGCACCAGTCATTAATATTGCAGCAGCTGTTGGAGAGGTTCTTTCAAGATTGTATTCCTCAGGCCTATGCCAGAGCACATTAAAATATATATTAAGTTTTCATAGAATAAATAAAATCCTCCACACAGTACATTAGATCACTCTTACCTTCAAAGAGGTCAACATCCAAACTGTGTAAACCGCAGGTAGGAATCAGAAACCATTTTACCCACTTTCAGCATCTTATTCCTTCGAGCATGTCAATACTTTCCATCTCCACAAATAACCAGAGATAAAACTTTTATTACTCAGCTGCTCTGAAAAAAGGTCCTTTTACTATAAGAACACAGCTGAAGACTGCGTTCTTGTCACCAACTGGCAGTGGTTTTCCCTGTTTTACATCATCCTGGCTCACCCGTATACTTAAAACCCTTGGGCGATTAGGTTTCAGTTTTTTGGTGTGTTTTCTAGCTCTGAAAACACACCTCACTTGCTCTCTCTCTCTGACTCTAACCCAAGACGTCCGTGATTACAATCATCTGTAGCACAGTCATACCTTCTCAGGGAGGTGATGTGCTCATCAGACAGACCTCCATCCTCCTCATTAATGATGAACAGTTTGTCCTTCAGCTCCCCAGGTTGCACCGGAAAACTTTTGAGGAAAATGTCTAAAAGAACAACAGATAAGAAAAAGTGAAGAAAAAAAAAACAGCTGATGTCTTCACAGACACTCGTCTTGTCTTGCGATAAAATGACTGAAAAAGCGTTCGGATGACAAAGGCTCCTCTGCTTAATTACTTTCTTCCAAATTCCAAAGGGAAACACGTAAATTTGCATTGTATCAAGTCAAAGCTGATGGGACTTTTTCTTTCTTCAGACAAAAAAAAAGAAATATTTAGAAGATGAGATTCTTTAGGAACCTCAGCACTTTAACAATGTGCTACAATGCATAGTAAATGTTACAAAAATATTTTCCTGAGCCTGTAAAATACATTAATTTGGCAAAATATACATCTAACTTTATATTTTTATGCTAGTCAACAGGCAGCTGAAAATACTTTGAGACATGTCGAAGGAAGAGTTTGTCAGTCTGGAAAATATTAATTAGCTTTCCTTCTGAGAGTTTGGTGAGATAGATGTCATTTGCAGTTGTCATTGTAGCAAAATGACTGGCTGCATTTACAAGCACCTTGAAATCTTATTTCTTGACTCCTTTTCAAAAGCAAAAACATAGTTTGTCATTATTTCAAGGACATTTGATAATAAACATTTATCAAATGTCCTTGAAATAATGACAAACTACAATTAGTTACAATTAAAGCTGGAACATCCCGTCTCCAGTGCCATCACCTTCCCACACCAGTCAAGGTGTGGACACATTTTCCTCCCCAGTGCTCATGTGACAGTTCTCTGTTGTCTCTCTATACTGGATAACACAAGACTGAGGTTGTACAGCCTCATTATATAAGTCATAAAAGGTTTATGTAGTTTTTGGATGACATATCAGAAAGCACCTTAACTCCAGGGTAAATTAACTTGGACCTTGCCTAAACTTTTTACGGCACATGTCAGACTGTTAAGTGCGTCAGTACTAAATCACATCTCTGATTCATGAATTGACAGCTAAATGTTGTGATTCAATAACAGTTTGTAATTAAAATCGTCTTCATCACGCTGTTAACATTTAAACATCATGAAACCAAGATGTCAACGATTGATCAGCAGTCGTCTTTTCCTTCGGGTTGTTCCCTTCAGGTGTCTCCAACGTGAATCGTTTGTCTCCATCTAATGCTGTCATCTGCATACGTGAACATCAGGGCTGATCGGACAACACTGGTGAAAGTTAGAACAACTTTTGCGGTGCTCTAATGGCAATGATAGAAGGTTAGTTTTACCAGAGGTCATCACCAGCGTCTCAGCTACTGCTTGACCAAGTCTGAGTTACATCTGCTAAACCCACTCATATTCTGTATAAGCTCTGAATGATAGAGCTCCAATTTATGTGAAAAATCTCATAGTTCCTTACTGTCCTAGTAGAACACTCTTCTCCCTGAATGCAGGTTTACTTGCTGGTCCAAGAATCTGTAGGTCTAGAAAGGGTGGAAGAGCCTTCAGCTATCAGG
>JBAMYA010000022.1:16407963-16421416 GCA_037176975.1 Arrhamphus sclerolepis | reverse complement strand
GTCAAGCTCTGGGTTTCTTAAGTGCCTAGAGATGACTTGTCGTAAATAGGCGCTATATAAATAAATTGAATTGAATTTAATTGAATTCTGTATTAATCTCAGGTTGATAGGATGAAGTACGGAGTAAAGATGGGCAATACTGTGGCCAAATTCATGTTGCTTTGATCAGAAGGGGGCGCTATGGAGTTTGTCATATACACTTGTTCAGCGCGGATGCCTCATCAGTGAATCAGTCAAACCTTTAGGAGGTGTTTGTTAATGTATGAGCACTTGAAATTACCAAGAAGCAGAATCAACTGAAGATCCTGAACTTCCGAGAGCCTTTTTCGTAGGTGTTTGTGTGATACATCAGTCACTCAAATTTCATCTATGGAGGTGAAACCATGTGACAGTAAACTTGAAGCAGGTGGCGCCACTGAGAGCATTTTCATACACTTTTGCCCAGACCCCCCAAAAAAGTAGAATTTTATGACACATCTGATGTGACTGCAAACTTTTGTGAGTTTTCCAGCATATTAAGGTCCCATTTTCCCAGGGCCCCATAAATACTGGAAGTGCTACTGCAGATCTGATTCTAGAATAATCCTTAGAAGTCCATGTCCATTACGAACTTAAAACACAGAGGCTATGATAATGTGCAACGTAGTGTTATTTATCCTTTCAGCACAAACTAAGCAATCTTGTGAAATCATATTTTAGCCATTTTTTTACCAACTATATAAAACACAGCTGAACAAAAAGCACTCAAAATTTTTCAAATCGGACTGAATTTTTTTTAATTTACCTTCCTATCACATCCACAAAAATAGAGCCCAACAATTTTTTTCAAAGCATTAAATTCTAAAAAAACATTCATCATGAAACTTGAAACTTGAAGAAATATTTTATAACAGTGTCCAAAAACCATAAACTGGAAGGTCCCTGCGGGAGGTCACATAGTTACACATAACTACACTGATATGATTTAAAAAACATATTTCTATTTAACTTTTGGATTTCTATGATCAAACTACAAGAGAACATTTAAGTTACCGGAAAACAAAAACTTACAGTAGTTGAGAAATCAATTGCTGGCTCACTTCTGTAACTCCAGTCTCAACCCTCAAATTAAATCTCTTCTTTCCTATTTTAATTTTCTTTAAAGTCATCTGTCTCAAAGTTCCACTCACATGCTCGACATAACTCTGTTTACCATCCATGTCAACACCGTTCAGTCCTTCTCTGTTCACAGCTGATTATTATTAGTTTCCCGGGACTTCTGCAGTCTTCTCCTTAGATTTCAAACTGGGGAAAACACCGTCAATAAGGTGTGCCAAAGTTCACTTATCTAGTTTTTACCAACAAAATAACAGAAAACAATCTATTTTGCAAGTTCCGCACACAATAACTTTGGTACAGGGTTAAAATGATGACAGTTTATTTTGAAAGCCAAAACAAATTTGGTATTTAAAGTCAAACACTTTTAATAAAATACTGAAAAAAACTAATTGAAATTGAAAAAAGATTTTTAATTGAAAAACGTTTCACTGAAACTGAAAATACAAACATTGAACATTCACTTTTTAAAAGGTAACGCTGATTCTTTTGTTTATGATTTTTTTGTTTTTTTTCTTTTTCAGTGTTAGTTCTGGCATGGAGGTGTGTTTTTGAGGGGGCGGGGCTGAGGAGAGACCAGTTACCACGGACACAGGTGACACACCTCCTGGCTGAGTCTCTGTGAAGCTCCTGGTTACCGAGAAACTCTGTTCAGATGCAGATATCTGTCAAACTGACAGGCATCCCAAAACATAAACAAAATAAACTGCCCGCAGCCCCCAGGAACCTGCAAAACTGAATGATTCACTTCTGCGGCGTTCCTGTAACATGTCTGAACTGAGCCAGTTTTATTTTTCAATGCCAAATTTAGATTTTGAGTTTCAAAATAAGCTGTCATCATTTTAACTCCATACTTTGGAAGTATCTCTCTCCTTTTTTTTTTTTGGACATATCGTATTCTGTTGCATGTAACTATCACGCTGCCCCCTACTGGCTACAGTTACTAGTACATAGTACATACACAGTAGGGTGATGCCCATATAAGGAGTTGTCTATTATTCCCACTGTAATTGGTGCTCAAATTGCTGTCATGAGATGGTGCTGGAAGACAAGTCATAGATAGAGGAAAAAACAGATATTGTAATATTTACTTGTTTAGAGAGGAAGCATCAGAAAACGTGTATGTTGGTTCTGATTGGACAACACTTGTGAAAGTTAGAACAACTTTTCAAAATTGTGCTCTAATAATGATGCCCTTTCATAGAAAATTATTTTTACCAGAGACTACAATGATGCACACCAAATTTGTACCAGATGAAATCATGGATGACTTAGTTACAGCCAGTGATGCCAATATTTAACCTGGACCCCATATATGCTACAAACGGCACTGCTACTATCCGATTTGGAAAAGCAAAACCTTGTTTAGTGGTTCAAAAGAAATCATACAAATTCCTCCATTGACTAGAAAATTGTGAAAGACATCATGAATCATGCTTACATGTCCGACTATATTTCTGCAAAGTCTGATGACTCTGACTGAAAAATGAGGTGCCATAAAAATTGTGTTTTGTGTCCAAAACAGCATTACAGACTTTTGCCTTGTGCTTTAAATCAGTCCAAAAGATTTCATATATTTTAGTTGTTTTGTTTTGCTTGTTGGTTTGTTTTCTTCTTATTTATCAGCTACTTGTATTCAAATATTAGTAAATTGAAATCTAAGCACTGTGGACTTTCAGGCGCTATAGCAACACTAAGATTGCCACAATAGTTGATTCTAACCATCTAATGAAGGAAGAAAAAATAGATTAAACACCAGTCACTTTAAATTACTCATGAAGCTACTTGCATCACATTTTAATCCAATTAACAATTAAGAAAACCTTCTATAGAGATGAACCTCTAGATTTTTAAAATAGCCTTGCCATGTTTTATTTATTTCTTTGTCTGAATCCATCTTTTATGATGTGTCAAGTCACGCATCATGATGAACATGATCCGTACAATAATCTACATTACAATGCCATTTAATATAAAATGAATTCATTTTAAAATCTGAAAAATGTCAAAATGTGAATAAATCAGGTGACGCAATGGAGTTCATCCAGTATTGTCATATCCACAGACTGGACAACGTATGTGCAAGTTAGAGCAACTTTTTTTCAATCATGTATCAAAATTCGCCGCATCACCACGGGCAGGTCCTCTGATGAAAACTCAAAAGATTATAAATTTAACATCAGCCAAGAGGGAAGATAACTCAGGCCAAATATGAGGTCGATCCGATCGAATCCCTGGGAGGAGTTCATCGGTAGGTTAGTAAATTGGTACATGTACATGTTGGTAAAACCCATACTAGGGGCTATATTTTTAAAATTTTTAAGGTGGCGCTGTTGAGCCTTTTTCTCAAGCACATGTGGTGGACCCTTAAAATACGTAATTTTTCACCAGACCTGACACATATGCAAAATTTGGTAAATTTAGGGGCGATATGGGGAAGCGGCCAAAACAATTTATTCTTTAGTTGGAAAAAAAAATTCTTTAATTAGAAAATGTAAAGAATATAAGAAGAAGAAGGAACAGAGCAGATACACACTTTCAGTGCTTGAGCTCTAATAATACTGCAGTACCAGTACTAACCAGAAATGGGAATAGAGATCACATCTCATCAGTTTATTCACATATAAAGCTTTGAATGGTAAAACTCCAGTATATCTGAAAGACTCATACTGTCCTAGTAGAACCCTGCTCCCTGAATGCAAGTCTACTTGCTCAAGAGTCTAGAAAGGGTGGCAGAGCCTTCAGCTATCAGGCTCCTCTATCATGGAATCAACTCCCAACCTTGGTCCGGGAGGCAGACTCCCTCTCTACATTTAAGGTTATGCTGAAGACCTTCCTTTTTAATAAAACCTTTAACTAAGTAGTCCTTTAGATGGCAACGCACTCATTACCCCCGCCCCCCCCCCCAGGCTTAAGGTTTATTCCCAAGAGGGTGTGTTTTTACTGACCACTGCTGGGTTCTCCATGTGCTCGGGGGTCATGCTCTGGGTGTCTGTGAAGTATCGAGAAACAACTCGTCCTATGATAGACGCTGCATAAATAAACTTTAATTGAACTGAACAGTCCTCATCTAATTCTTCAAACAACAACAACGTGCTTACATAGCGCAATTCCGGTCCAGGGACCACTCAAGACGCTTTTAGGACGCAAGCAGCTTTCTCTCACTGCCACACACACACACACATCAACTAGATCGACCTCTTCAGTGGACCAAATTACTCATGTAATTGCTCCTATTGTTCCTATAATTACTCCCATTAATCAAATTACACGACAGTTTCTTTAAATTATGCCTTGGCAAAATTATGAGCTACCAATAAGCCTAAACAGCATGTCTCTGGGGTAGGAGGAAGCTGTAGGGTAAACCTACCCGAACACAGGACCTGAACCTTCAACCTACTGAACTACTGTGCCGCCTGTTGGAAAAGATGCTTATATTCATATTACAGATGATATTTAATCCTTCACTTGTCATGGTTCTCATGTACTTATTTTAGAAAGAGACTCGTGTGTTCTGTTTTGGTTTAAAACCTCTTCCCTTTTTATTTTTTTCTATTTTATTCATTTATTTATTTTACTGTTTGATTGTGTTAACCAGCATCCTGTTATTTTCTTTGTATTTAAACCTGCATACTGCCCATACAACGCGTTGTGTATTGCCTGCTGGGAAGGTGGTATGAGTTCAGTTCAACTTTATATAGCGTCTATTACAATACAAATTCTCTCTAGGTGCTTTTCAGAGCAAGACCTCCAAGCAAATACTATTAAATATTAAGTAACATTATTAAATATTAAGTAAAGACACAGTGGCAAGCAAAAAAAAAACTCTCAAAAGGGAAACATATTTAAGCCAAACGGTTTCAAGGAAAAACTCACCTTTAAGAGGAAAGAAACCTTGAGCAAGACCTGGCAGCCAGGTAAAAACAGAGAGAAAGAGGAGAGAGGCACAAATATACTGTCAATATTATGTAGGACAAACTATATTTGTTGTAATTTTGCGTTGGCTTCCCTGTGTGAATTCTTTCCACCATCTTTGTCTGCAGTGCTTTTTTCTGATCCCTAACTTTGATTGGGATTCAAAAAAAAAAAAAAAAAGTGCAATTTTCTTTTTTATTATTTTATTTTCATAATAGAACTTGTCTACAAAGGTTGGCTGTCACGATTTATGGTCCAAACCAGCAATTAAGCAAGCAAATCCTAATCATCAGGGTGACTTAAAATCCATTTATCATTGATTAATAAAACAACCACCCTAAATAGGAACAATGTCTGACCTACAAAGTTATAATGAATGTGTTGCTAAGTTGTTGACTTTTGAAATTTCCTCGGCAGGACCAACGGGAACACTGAACATAAACAGCAGTTTTGAACACTGCCTGGGTCACATCGTCCCTCCTCTCAAACAAACAAAAAAAAAGTCACATATGGACACATATGCGTAAACGAAGCCCTGTGCTGACTGCTGCTCAGACAAGCGGGGCATCGCCCTGATAAATGAGAGTTTGGAGGTGGAGGGAGTATCCCAGCGGGCACGGGGAGCCACAGGTGCACTTTTAATTAGGATCATGACATTTCCAGTTATTAAATAGGCAGCAGGCAGTGGGCCTCTGAAGGTAAATAACCACATTCATTTAACACACGTCCAACACAGAAATGCACTTTTATCATACAAATTAACAATGAATCTCTTTCTGTACTAAAGCTATTTATTTGAATGTTCTTGTGCAAGGCTGTTTTAGATTACAGAGAGTACACAACAAGCTCCTTTCTTTTGTTTGTTTGTTTTTAAAGACACTGGCTAGTTTTTTGTCCTTGCAAACGACAGGGACTAGATGGGGATCTTTTGTCACGTTTCCGTTTTCTACAATTCCTCCAAAGAGTGATTTCCTCTCAAAGCCTCTAACAGTTGACATTTCAAGAGCTGGAACTATTCCAATTCTTCCAAGAAAATGAGTTTTAATATGAGAAAAAGAAAATAAGAATGTAAAAAAAAAAAAAACAGATAATAGCAGGATGGAGAAACCTGTCATATGTTTGGTTTTCTTTATAAATGATTTTAGAGTTTTTGGTGGCTCGCAGAGATACGCCAGATACTGGTGTTGCTGTACACATCTCTGTCACACACATTCACGCACAAACCTTGTATCATCGCCTTTCATCTGCTCTGTGGGTGTTTTTTGGCTTTCCGGCATAATGGTGCAACCCTGCAACGCATCTGTCACAGACTGAGTGATGTAATATTACCACTCACAAGCCAACCAGGTGTTAACATTCTTGTGTTGGCTGCTCCTCTTTCAAACTGTTTTTTTTTCCTTTTTTTTCCTGAGCTCTTTTAAAACAACTAGAGGTCTTTCAAACATCTGTTTATCTGCTCTTCCACAGCTTAAACTGTGTGTGTGTGTGTCTGTGTGTGTGTGAGGAGTCTTAACCGTGTACTAATTATCACTTCAGCATTTGTTTGATAATTATAAATGAAATACTTTTATCTATTGAGGTGGAGTCTCACTGTCTGCAAAGCAGTTTCCGTAGGTGTTAAAGTTTGTGTGTATCCTGGTTCCTGGCGGAATAAGATCGGATGAATAAATAGTGTGGAAAAGAATAGTTTGTGAGTGGAATAAACGGCGCAAATTCAGGAAGGTTTGTAATGATAAACATGCCAGTTGGTGCCCACATAGAGGATGCCAGGAGAGAGAGAAAAAATGAGAGAGAGAAGAGTCCTAATTACAAATAGATTATTTGCCTGTTTTTTTTTCATAAGTGATTTAGTGAGAACTGAGATGGAAAAGATCATTAGTGTTTATGCTGTAAACAAGCAGAAATTGCCTCTGGAAAAAATAGAGAAAGTTAATTACCTATTACTACTTCAATTAAAACCACAACTCAAGCACTTGCAGGATATACTTAATTACTTCTGATATAGGTTTTCATTTTGCTTTCTATTTATACGTTACATTTCAGGATTTTACTTTGCTGCTGTGTTGCTGTGTTTTATGATGATGCAATGATATACATTTTCATGCTCAGAGATGCAGTTCACATTAGCTCCATGTTGACATGACGATTTAATTCATGCACCTATCAATGTTTCACGTATAATGCACTCATATAATTAAATGTTGGATAACGTGACATTTTTGCTAATATGAACCAAACATATTGGTTTCAGTGATTATTTTCAGTGCATGAATCTGAGGCTCCTTTCAAGCAGGAGTGATTTTAATGGTTTATATCAGTCTTTTGTTTTGTTAGTTTGTTTTGTTTTGTTTTTTTTTACTGTTTTTCTATATTTTTCATCATGTTATATCACCACAACAGTTCATACAAGCTGGCACTGGTGGATGGAAACATCATCACATATTTTCTATAACCACCAACCAAAGACTGGAGTCGATCCTGAACAACCTGAAGGTTGTCACAATCCATCACAGGGCCACAGTCATGCATACTGACAATTCAAGGCCAGTGATTACTGGTCTGCATGTTTTTGGACTGGGAAAAAGATCACTGGCCAGGACTCAAACTCCACACAGGAAGCTCTGAATTGGGACTTGCAGTTATGTAAACAAATGACATGGTTCCCGCGGGACGTATAACTGATACATACGTGAGTGTAGCACGAGCCGTCAGAGCACATATTCAGGAACGTAAAATAATTTGGAAAAAGCGATGGCAGGAAACAAGAATGACAGTGAAAACAAACAAATGCCAGCAGCACGTGCCAAGGACAAAACTGTGCTCCAGTGTACAGGATGCACTCTGTCTACAGAAGCAAATTTATATAATTCATAATGTAATTATAAAAAAGGTTGAACAACAGTAATAATCATCACTGCCAAAAAAAGGGAAGAAAAGGTAGTGGGCAGCATTTCAGCTGATATGTGCAATTCTACATGGGACAAACATCCAACTGTCATGTCTAAATGTACAGCAAACTGTCGGCAGTTTGAAATCCGAATCCTGAATCCCAAAAAAACAGATGACAGGAAAAGCCAGCAGCTTTCTACTGAAAATGAAAATGAGGGCAGAGGTTCCATATTATCCAGTTTAGTATAAATGAGTCTGAATGGTGGCTATAGTGTTATTTAATGGTTTTTGAAAGGTCTGTCCAAACTGTGACATTTTCTTTCCCGCTGTGTCCAAAAGTGTTAAATGTGCAGGATTTCTATTTGAAAGAGGCATAAGCTTATTAACCAGCCAGCATTTTTATCTCAAAGTGCCACTGTAACAATATAGTTGTTGTGAACTAACCAAAAAAAGACGATTTTTTTTACTTCAGCTGAGGGCAGTGTTGAAGCCGCACAAAGTTCTTCTTCTACAAATGACACTGCTTTTCTATAAAACATGTGTTTAAAAATCCAAACTAAGCAATAAAAAACACTCAACACACAAAATGATGACGTATGGGAGCATATTGTTAAATAATCAAATAGCAGAATCTTCAGGTGCAGCTAAAACATATTTTAAGTGTTTTTTCCTCTTTTTTTGCTCACCAGAAAAGAAAATCCCTTGATACTACATTGAATTGTCATAGATTAAAAACAAATTGTAAGACAATTTATTTTATTTCTCTAAAACAAAACAAAAAAAAAGATCATGCCAAATTCCTGCTTCTATGAGTGTCTGTCCCATGGCTGCCACCATAAAATGCACAATTCAGACCACACCAACACAAAGAAGGAGAAATATCAAAAGATGGCCACTTTCCTTGTTTATCAAATTTCAAAATCTTTCCTGAGCTTGCAGCAGGAAGACGTACGGCCTCAAGTTGCCTGCAGGCGTCATTACTTAGCTCCTGCTCCTGGGACAATCAAAAGTAAACAAATAAGGGAGGAGCGCTGTGTCTCCATCTGCTGGGGGATTCTACACGAGAGCAGGAAATCACTGCTGCTCTTGTTGCTCTGACTCCCTTTTCATGAACACGTAAACTCAAATTATGTTGCCAGTCTACACTTTGGCTCTGATTCCATTTAGCAGCCAGTTACTCCCACATGTGTGTGTGTCTGTACGGTAACTCTGCTGCCTAGAAGTCCTGTGAGAGCAAGCGTCTGAAATGTTCTCCCATAGGTGGGGTCTTTAAATATACAAGCCTCAGTTAATCAAAAGTGAAAAGCCATTCGATGAAAAATAGAATATGTTCCACTCCACATTTGCTTCACAAATCCCACAAGCAGTCGTGGTGCTGCAAATGGTGACACACTGCCCCCTTCTGGTTTTCACACAGAACTCCATCTAATTGCATCAGCGACACCAATGCCACTGGAAAAGTGAAGAACGTCCAAGTTCTGCAAAGCTCTTATCTGGTAAACTTAAGTGGACATTTAGAGTCCAAAGTAGTCAAAGCTGTTGAAAACCATGGAGCATAACAGTGGCTCTTCACCTGGTTGCTCCAGCTGTGTGGTGCTTCCCTCTAGTGGTCGTGAGGAGGCACTCTCCTACAGCTATTTCACAAATGGAATAAACTTGATCTCATCCAGAAGAATAGCTTGTCATTGCTATCCAGGACTCCCACTTACTATGCAGGTACGTTCTACTCTCCTTTATAATGCTGAAAATTCACTGAATTCACTGTTGAGCTACTCACTGAAGTTGTGCGCAATCTTCTGACTGAGCATTATCTCCTGGGTGTTACTCTGCTCAGGAACGCCAGTCGTCTTCAGATCTTTAACTGCAAATTGTTCATATAAACGTGATGTATCGATTTCAGTCTTCCTTGTGCTGTCTTGCATCCAAAATGATTTTGCAATCTGCCAAGAGACAATTGATTCAGTACTGAGACAACTTAATTTATCAGGAAATCGATGTAATCATTGCTTTAAAAAAATGTAAATAAATAAATAAATAAATAAGCTTGAGACAATGAAGCAAACTGAGAGGCACCTTCCTCTTTTTGTTAAAAATGAAGTATAGCTATTTGATTGGTTTGAAGTTATGTTTGTAAACTTTATATTTAATTGAGAAAACGGGTCAATATAGTATCTTCTGATGAAAGTTAAAGTTACCTTCTCAGAACCAACAACATCCCAGTGGAATGCTTTAGTGCGTGATTGTTTTGGTTTCATCATTTTGAAGGGTAATGGCGGGGGAGCCGGGATGCTGGGTGGAGGTACTTTCACAGCTGTAGAGCCTGATTCATGAGCCTCTGGGCCTGTGGAAGAGGATGTGAAACCAGGCTTGGACGGTGAAGGTGGAGGGAACTGCGGTGATGTTGGGACCACAACACTGGCAGAAGTCGGCGATGGGATGGGATTCAAATTATCCGGTCCAGTGACTTGGACAGCAGTCTTGGGACTACGAGGCTTCGGAACAGGCTTTGGAAACTCTGCTGAGGGACACGTCTGACTCGTGTCCCCATGTGATGTGTGATCACCGCCTCTGTAAGTGGGATCTGCATTTAAATAGTCAGGTGAGGGGTAGATGATGCTTCCACCGCCCAATTCACCACTTGACTCAAGATCCGTATCGTTGTCCTCTTCAGTTATGCTGAGATGTTGCAGGGTCTTTGTTTCCACAAACATATGTTCACTCATGGACTTTCTCTTCCAGTGTGAACACAGCTTGTCGATGGCTTGGACCCAGGCGTCCCGCTCCTTCTGCACTGCACCAGGAGCAGCTGTTTCATCTGGCAGTGGTACCTTGAACCTTTAACATAACAGCAAAGTTTTACCCATCTTTCCTTTTGAGGTAAAGTTGGGGAATTAACACGCCAGCTCATGATTCAGACAGCTACAACTACAAAAATAGATCTATCATTATATACCACACTTCACAACTTGCATAAATAAAACACACAGATAATGTGATTTAAAGAATTCACTGTCAGTTTTCTATTTTGATATTCAAACACTTAATAGTCTTCACTTACTGGTACTCGTTTTTGTGGGTGATCAGGGTAAAAGTGTCGGTACCGTGGGGTCTCTGCACACAGGTGTCACCATCCGACAGGTGAATTACTGTGGACGGAGACACCGAGGACACAGTTTCGTTGTCCGTTGGGTTTCGCTGTCTGAATGGGACCAGCGCTAGCTGGCCTGGGTGGAGCTGAACCTTGTATCTGAGACAAGATGGAGGAGTAATGTGTGGCATACAGCTCAACAAAAGGTACTTAGCAGTTATAGAAAACAGTGTGAACCTTCTCCTAAACAGCGATGGATCACAGGTTTACAGGTTTACCTCTGATCAGAGGTGACCAAGAGAACAAATAAAACCTCCTGAGTTAACTTAAAGTCCCCCTTCAGCCCAGGGTATATCCTGCATTATTCTTCGTTGGAATCCTTTGACTTGACTGCGCAGCATTACTTATGTTGAGTTTTATTTTACGTTCACCGACTGAAGTGGAAAGTTTAAAACGTATAAGCATAGATAACAATTCTCGTGCTAAAGAAATATACCCAGTATCAGTTTAACAGCAGACATCCTCTGTACCGCAGTGAAAATAGTTACAGATTTTGGATTGTTAGAACGGCAGTGTTGCAATGCTAACGACACGTCCGTACTTCACCCATTTGAATGATGCCAGGCCTCCGCGGTGCAGTAGTAGGATGCCTTCTCGAAGGCTCTGTGGTGCAGGAGGCTGTTTGTGCTTTTCTGCATTTACTTCTTCGGGATCACGATATATGTTCTCATAAATTATCTGATTCACAAGCTGTATAATCTGCATTAAAAACAGAGAATTATAAGCACAGAATAAGTCCAAAATGAAAACAGACATAAAAGCAAGCCATAAAGGAAGGAAAATACTCGTTTACTTTGAGTTATCGTCACAGTTATTGCTAATGACTTACCTACCTACACAGAGTGTAAACTCACTTTGTGTTTGTCCTCCAGCGATGTAGCCTCCAGTTCATAATCATGATGTCCTCTAAAGGAAATGGTGAACCTGGAACCTACTCCATCATCACAACTTTTGACAATAGAGAATGGAAGCTGGCGATTAATGATGCCTTTTTCTATGCTGCACAGCATTTTGGTCTTGAAATCCAGCTAGATGTTTGCAAAGAGATGATTTTAATGAGAATTCAGTTGCACGTGAAGTACATGTGATCCTACAGTACACCGCATTCAAGGCGATTTCTGTTTTTCTGAATAAATAAGTAAATAAATAAATGAACATTCCAATTGGAACATTGAGTTTAATGCTGATTTGCAAATGTCAGCAATAGATGGTGACCCTCGTACTCGTTAAATGTTAAGTCTGCTAGTATGCTGACTCACTAGACATTACTCAGAGATTTGATCTGCTATCGGCTCTTCATCCTCCAACCTGTCGTTTTTTTGTTTGTTCACACTCACCTGAAGAACACGCTTCTGCCACCTGTAACGTCCGTGTTTGTGAACACTGAAGTTGTGCTGTGAGGGGAATTGTTCCTGAAAGAGCAACCAGAAGCCCATAAAAGACATCATTGAGCAAGGCAGTGAACTATATTGCTGTCACACTGTTTTATTTTATGTATTTATTTAGTTATATATGTCACTTTGCTTTCCTGTACTTCCTGCTAAGATGTCAGGTAAAAGATAAAGTGAGCACAGAGAGGGAAAAAAAATACTTCTAAGATTTGCAGTAAAGATTTTAAAAAAAAGAAACCTCCTCATTCTTTCATAAAAATGACTGTGGCCAAATAAAATTGGCAAAAAAAAAAAAAGGAAGTGGGGGGCGGGGTCACTTTAAAACTGACCCAGCAGGCCAAGCAGCTTGTGAGAAAAACAATGTTAAAGGAGGTTAAAGGAGGAAAAGACTGGCCTCCTTCAGAGTTTTTAAATAGGACACTCAGAAAGTTGCAAAGGAGGGATTTTCTAATTCATGCCCTTTTGATTTAGCATAACGTCAGACAGCATGAACGAAGTGCTGAGCAGGATGCACATATGTGCTTGCCAAAAGAATTCAGTTAAAAAATAAATATCAGAGTTGTTGTAGTTATTTTCTAAATAGTGTAGTTATTTCTTCCCTTTTTGAACTGAAAGACACTGGTAGCAGCTACTAATTCACTTATACGGCATGAAGCACTCCACCATGTTTGGAAGCTAGTTTACCCTTTTTTTTAAAACCAATTTTTACCCTTTTCTCACCCATACGAACCAATTTCTGCTACCACACCGATCCTAGATTCAGTCCAGATTTTGTTCAACTTTGACATATTTTAAGAGCTGGTTTGTTTTTCCGTACAGTAGAATCAGTTTTGAACCACGTAAATACATCATAACATTCCGTCCAATAATATTTCAACCCGCCTTTACTACATACAGCCATAATACAGTAATCAGTCAGTAATATTACTAGCTTGTAGTGAGGCTCTTGGGACTGGACTTGCCTTGGGGGAGGTATCTGGATGGAGGTGTGAGGCCCAGGTTTTCCTCTGTATGA
>JBAMYA010000022.1:16396465-16407863 GCA_037176975.1 Arrhamphus sclerolepis | reverse complement strand
AATGTGAGCTGGGATAGGCTCCAGCAGACCCCCGTGACCCTGAACAGGAAATAGCGGGTATAGAAAATGGATGGATGATGCAACATGTGATGACGTCCAATACAGGCCAAAAGAAGCCAAGCTAGAAGACAAGTTTTATTTTTATCAAAATACTTCTTGGTAGGACAAAGGAAACATAATTTACATCTTACTGGTGGAAAAATACATCTGCATATATTTACAATAACACAATATGATTTCTTTGGTCTCACAACAGATTTTGAATTGACTGCAAACTTCAGGAAGCCTATGAGGTTAGAAGATCTAAAGTGCAAAATTTGTGGAAAAATGTCTGTCATTTGTGTTCAAATGGTAGCTCAGACTATTTCAGGAGTGGTATAATATGCGGGAAGAAACAGTCTGTTTCGAAAAGCCCAGTCTGCCCACAGTTTTCCTGGAGTGGGGTAAATATTGTCCGCGGGCTTGTGCACAGTCTCCGAGGTGGCGGTCTCTGCCAAAGACCAGATTTTGGGTTTCTGACTCACGGCGTTGCCTTTACTTCCCAAAGCGGACACAGTGTGATCTGCATCGCTGTTTTCAACTTTCTCCACCAGTCCAAGTTCTCTGTCCTCACGTCCGCTGTTCTGATGCTGCGGCATTCCCAAACGCGCGTCAATGGGCGCAGAGCACCCTTGCGCGATCCCGACCTGCTCCCCGGAGTCTGCGCGGTCACTCCGAGTCTCTGCCTCACCTCCATCATCCGAAGTGCATTTCTGCAAGGGACTCTCGTCTTCGTCACTCTCCGCCTCCTGCTCCTCGTCCTCCTCGTCTGATTTCCCCTTGGACGCCCAGCTGACCCTGTTCTCCTTCTTCAGACGCCGCCTTGCATTGGCGAACCAGGTGGAGACCTGCGTCAGGCTCATCTTGGTGATGATGGCGAGCATGATTTTCTCGCCCTTGGTGGGGTACGGGTTCTTCAGGTGTTCGTTCAGCCAAGCTTTCAGCGCGCCGGTGCTCTCTCTGGTGGCCACCTTGGCGACCCTCCCGGGATCATCGGCTGCTCCTGAGCGGTAGGGAGGGTAGAAAACTCCTCCGCGAGCCAGGAGAGCGTGGTGATAGTGAGAGGCTGCCTTTAGGTCGAAACTGTTGTTCTGCAAAATAAAAGAAAAAGAAAGAAACATGAGAACCCGTGAAGGATCGTGGGCGCTGTGGCAAGGACATGGAGAGATGTATCCAGGGAGGCAGTGACAGACAGTCTTTGGTCATCTGAGGTTACAAAATCTTAGAACAACTTAACGAATTGTTTTGGGACCCACTCACCATGTGACCGACGTGTCTGTGATGTGGATAGGGAATAAAACTGTATCCCTGTAGTCCTGAGTAAGTTATAGGAAGTCCAGCTGCCACAGCCGCCAGATGCTGAGCCTGCTGCTGTTGCTGCACAGCAGGCGGACATCCCAGCACCGGGATCTGGTATCCAGCGGGCATGCCCATGCTCCTCTCCAAGAACAAGTTGCCAAACCCCGTTTGCGATGCGGGCATCTTCTCCCTCCGTCCCAGCTGTTCTCAGAGTGCGCGAGTGGCAGCTCATCCTCCTGCCTGTGTTTATATACGCACAGCTGCCAGAGTGGGGGCGGGGGTGGGTGGGGGGTGTTGTGGGGGGGGGGGGGGGGTTGCCCACCGCTATTGACTGACAACTACGTTCAAAAGACCTGCAGCTTTCACTGGCAGCAAATCCCATCAAAGACGCTCTCCGCTGTTCCTTTTAATGCTTTTCGCGCTTCTTATGGCACAGCAGCGATTTCAGGACAGAACTTTGAATTCAAATGCAACCTTTTCTTTGGACAAGTCAAAAAAAAGACCGCCGGACAAGCCTCAGATAGCTGTTTAAAAATCATCTTTGACCCTGTTTCTTTTATCAAACGCGCGTGTTTCACAGTTCATAAACCGCAGCCTCAAACTTAACAAAAAGAGCGCAAAATCAGGCGACGATTGCGCATATTTACATAGATTTCCTTTTTCCTTTCTTTTCTTCTCCTCCAGAATTTTGGTGTTCTTTTCCAACCTAATTCTTAAAATTAGGTTAAATTTAATGAAGAGTCCAGCTCTTCCCTCACGTCTCGCACTAAACTGGAGAGACTGTGAAAAATGTCTCTTGTTCATGTGAGTCTGCACCGCTTCTGACACTTCAGCCCCGACAGATCTGACATCCTGTCAGTTAAATTAATGAATGTAGCGACTGGGTATCAAATTAAGCAAATGTACGCACACCTGGAAAACAAAAAACAAAACAAAACAAAAGAAACACTTCTTCAAGGATACTTGTTGAAGCTTTGAGGGGAAAATGCTTGCGTATAGCCTTAGAGCCATACCTTTTTATGTGTTAATGTACTGAGCCAAGCACAACAAGCCACCTCTCTGGATGCTGATGACATAGTTTTAAGTTCAGGGCAGCGACTCAATGGCCCTAATTAAACGAGGTTAAATGAAACAGGTGTTGACTAATATATATGATAATTGTGAGATAACAGCGGGAGTGCGTGTGTACGTCAGAGATAAGAATGAGAGATTACCCTTATGCATCTCTCCTCCCTCATGCCATCTAAAGAGCCACAGTTCAAGTCTGTGTTTGTCGTCAAAGGGCCGATTCCTTCTTATCTGCTTTTGTTTGAGGCTAATTTATTAACAATATTAAAGGCATAGTGTTGGTTGCTGATCACAATAAGTCTCAATAGTTGGAAATACGTTAAAGAGGTTTTAAATCCTGCAGAGATGATGGGATCACACTTTTATCAAGTTACAGAATGTGATTTCAAATTTTATAGAATTATCTTACATTTGGATTTTTGACCATTTTTTTCCCTTTGGCCCTTGATTGTGTGGATTTCCAATTATTTTTGCTTACTTTGTAAGTCATGTGATTAAAACCCATTTTTTTCATTACACTTGATACACATTTTAACATCAGCATTTTGCCTTAAAGCTTCTTATCTTTAAAAAATCTAAAGAAATGCTTAAGAGCTTAGAAACCAAAAACCATGCAGGGACCGGCCTCCAGATTTTTGCAAACACATCTCCCATCTTGACCGGTATGAATGTTCGTTTCTTTGCTACACTTTACTTTTAAACATTGTTTTTTAGGGGTTGTTTACTGTGATTTGTTTCAGTGTAGGAATTAAAATGCATTAAGTTCATAGAATCATTGTGGCCTCTACTAGCATAAAAAGCTCTACATACAAATACATACCCAGTTTTACTTTCCTTGGCATGAATGAAATAATAACTGTTTTAGACCAGTTTTAGAATGAACTATGTACTTAAAAACTTCCGGAAGGAGATTTATGCAATGACTATTTGGAGTTAAAATACTGTAACACCCAACTCTGCTCCACTAAGTGATAGTTATTGGGCAGTAACCTTTTTTCTTTCTCTAAACCCAGCAGAGAACTTAAATTGAAATAAAGAGCATATGCTTCCTCCTTTTCACACTATCTAATTTAAAGAAGAAGAAAACCAAAACTCAGCAAAACATCCAAATCCAAATCACCTTGAAGCCGACTAACCTCAGATTAACATCTGGACAGTTACCAAAAAAAAAAAAAAAGTGATTAACAATTCTGAAGAACTGTCTAAAAGTCGACTTATGAGCAGGTTTATTGCAGATTCTAAAAGACGAGATTTTATTTCATTTTTGTGTGATAGAAACAAGACTGGAATATTTTGAAGAAATCACTTCCAGTTTCAGGATCTGTCCTTTACTTGCTCTTCCCAAATATACTAAAAATCAAACAAATTGTCAATTAGAAAAAAAAGGAAAAAAATAAAAAAATAACAGTCATTTTTTCATGCTTTTCACCGTATGTTAAAGCCCACATTTCTTTTTTCTTCAACAAAAAAGAAAGCGAGGAATTTATTTTGGTGGGGTCCACATACCCTAAAGCAAATTTGTACAGGAGCAACAATGAGGCGACCAGAGAGCAAAGAGAAGAAGGCTAATGGCATCAGTGGTGTCTCTTGACACAAACAGCTCAGGGCTGCAGCTTTTGTCCCGCCTGTAGAACGTCCTTCATTCTTTTCCTCTTTCTGCCGCTCGGCCACAATGCAGGTGTTGGTCCTGCTCTGACAGGCTTTAGTTGCAGTGTTTGCCGTTAGGATGTTAGTCGTTTGCAGGAGAGAAATGTGACCAAATGGAAAACGATTGTTCCCAACACCCTAAGAGATAATAACGAGATAGCAAAGAGGATGAAATTATCTTTATCTCTGATAACACCTGAGCTGCTGCTCTGCTGTGAAATAATGCTCCGTGTCCCCCTTTATCTGCAAATCCTCTGCATATTGAAACTTTACAACTCACCAAACAGATGGAACTAGTTCTGGATAAAATGCAAAATCACAGTTTGTAAGTTTTCTGATGAGGAGATCAGGACAATAGCCGTAGGTGTGACCTCAGTTACACACATTCACCTGTCTGCAAGTTAACAAAAGGGACTAAACATGCAATTACAATAGCTCATGGGTAGGTGTGAACGAAACAGCAAAAGCTTCTCTAAAGACAATCCACAGATCCTTTAACACCTTTTGCTTGTTAGTTTATTTTGGCTGGACTCCATACTGAAAAGGGAGAGGGATGATTATGGCGCAGAGGTAGATTGATTGATCCACAGGATGAGACAGAATTACAGTATTATTATCTTTTTGGTCACAAGAAAACCTAAAAGATTTGGGAAAAAAAAAAGCTTAATAAAATTTAACATGTACAGTGCAACAATAAAAATCCATACGAAGTTGAAATTTAGGTGGATTATTTCTCTGTAAAAAGCATTTGGCCAGTTGACATTAATTATATGCTGGTCTCCATGTTCCTCCCTAATGGGATTTTCCTGGGGGCACAAACACAAATGGGAGATGTAAGCAAAGTGTGAATGTTATCAAGCTCTCCCACCTCTTTACTATTTGACCCCCTCTTCTCAGACCCCCTTCTAGTCTTTGTCCTTTGTCATTTCTCTTATCAGTTCCACTCTATCATTCTTTCAAAATAGTAGTGGTCGTGAAACCGCTTGCAAATGTAAGTATGTCTTTGTCTGAGGCTGGCCAGCAGCCCGCCTCCCAGCTCCCTCCTGGGTGTAGCCTGATTGACAGCCCTCTGCTGAGTGAGTGACAGGCGGCATTGGTTAGGCCATGACGGCCAGTGTGACAGCTGGCGGTGCTGGTATCTCCCTGTGTAGGGCCCCACTTGGCCCACTGGGCCCTCTGGATTTCCCAGCTAGAGGCCTGGGCCGCTTTGCCAGAGCCCAGTCAGAGCAGTTCCCCCGGTGTGCTCATTGTTGCAGATCAGCTTGTTAGCTCTCTGCAGCCTGTTTACCGCCTCCACAGCGAGTTTCTGCTGCACATATGTGCAACAAAAGAGGTGGATGTGCCATCTCCACCACACATACACCCATTCTTCAGAAAGAAGTTTGATGAAACGAAGCGTCTTTCAGCTTTCAGTATCGTGATCTCTTAGAATTCAAACTTTCAGTCTGAAGATGTTTCAGCTGGCTTTTATTTTTTTATAATTCCTGACAATTGTATTAAGGAACATTTACATCTGCTGCCAACTGTGATGTCAGCGTCATTTAAAACATTTCATTCAAGGTCATACAGTTATTAAATAGAGGGACTTGAAGGGTTACTTTCCTCTAAAATTAATTTCACGTCTCCATTCTCCTCATTAGGTCAAAAAACAGACAGTTTTGCTAAAAAAAAAAAAAAAGAAGTAACTGCATTGCACTGCGTTGTAGCAACATATAGCATCGCCCACCAAACTTGATATTTTCTTCCTCACAAATTACTGGGAAAGAAAAGGTTTTTACGATAACTCTATCCACTGAACAAAGTGAAGTTCATGCATCTTTTATTTTCCTTGTAAGGCCTCACAGAGAGCAACTAATGAGGTTATTGGGCATCTGTGACGTGACATCTACATTTTCGTCTATTTGTGAAACAATAGCAACAAGGAAGCCCGGGACATTGGCCTCTGTGTTTCCACCTCAAAATCACAAAGCCAAGCAACCACTGGTGGGAGGCTGTGCTCTCATGGAAATGAGCAACCGAACCAACAATGTAGCGCCTAATCTCTTCAGAGAGGGGAATCAGTTACACAGCAGTATGCACCCCTCAATGCTTTTCATTAGAGTCTGTGTGCTATTGAAGCAGTCACTCCACCCCCCCCCTGTCTTGGACACACACACTCACACACACACTCACAAACCTCTTGTGTGTAGCCACAGGCCTTACACATACATGCACCAAATACAAGACCCCCCCCACCCCTCCACACACCACACACACACACACAGACACATGCAACAACAGAAGGGTTGAAATAAGTGGGGCAGAGGGTGGGATGGGGGGGTTTCAAGGCCTCAAAGCATGAGATTAGAGTTAATGTGCCTTCCCTGGGTTATAATCTCTTCAGAGGGGGACTTTGTTTGAGGGGCTTGGGCTTGAGGGCAGTAAGATAAGTATCTATTACAGAAACTCCCTCTTATCCCTCCAACATCCCCGCTTCAAAAATGAAGCACAAAAACACTTGCCTCTGTTCCCCCCTGTGTTGTCTGATATCCAAGATCCAAAAGCAAGTGCTGCCCTTTTCAGCTAATCAGGAATTAGGGTCTAAAGCCGTATGGAGAGTTAGCAGGGCCCATATTTGCTCCATCTGTAGCCCACTAAGTCAGGTAGCTGAAGTGAGATCAAAGGTAGGCTATCTTAAACAAAAAAAAAAGAAAAAAAAGGCTTATTGAATAAAAAGGGGGAGGAGGGGGGAGCATCATCACAAGATTGATCCAAGTACAACAGTGACGTATCAACAGATTATTGCTCTTCCTGAAGCAAACAATACAAACGCAGCAGTAGAGGGAGAAAATACCAGGATGCACTTTCATATAAAAGTAGGTTTAATTCCAAAATATCTTCATTTTATAAATATTGTGCAAAAAAGGTATATTGTTTTTACAAATTGCATAAAAATTGTAACTGCAAAAAGTTCTTTATGCAAATAAGCATCTTCCACAGCAATTTCAATTTATATGTTTTAAAAAAAAAATCAAAAGCAGAATAGTCAATGAAGAAGTAACTTTTTTTTTTTTTTAAGTACAGATGATTTTATCCAAGTCTGAACATATCAAAAACAATTTCAACAAAGACATTTTTTTTAACCCAACAATATTCAGTCAAACTGCAGTAACAGAAAAAAAAGAAGAAAATTTAAAAGTGTTTTTATTCCGTTCCTTTATTCCAACACACAAAATGCTAAACATGTGGACCAACTGCACCACGATGGAAACCAGCATTACACGTTACGACTCATTAAATACTGTAAGAAAGTTGTTTCGTATTCCTTTTCTTCATTTATTTTTTTCTTATTTTGAAGAGTCTCATTGGCTCAGATGCAAAGATAAACTTCACACCACATCTAACAAATGTGAAAAGAACATTGCTGTTTGTGCTGATTTTCTATCTTTAATGAAACTTCAAAAACACTTGGCATTTGATTGATTGATGCTTTTACTAATTAACCGTTTATGACTCAATTTAATGCACGTTGACAATATTTATGCAGCTTTCAAAGACAAACTAATTTATTGAGACAGCATTTCCTTGTAAAGTACCTATGAAGGTGCATAACGCGTTTGAGGAAACCAGGAAACCTGCTTTCGCTAAAACACTTTAATGCTGAATGAAGTCTTATCAACACAAATCTCAGGCACAACAAAAAGTCTCAATGACAAACGTTAAGAATGAGTCACGTTCAGGCTCCTCACGACATCATTTCTAAAACAATGAGTTTAAAATTTCATTAAAATGAGAAAACAAATATCCATGAGCAGCTCTGTAAATGTTGGGAAAGTTGGAATAAGAGTGTAAGAGTTGACTGATTTTTAAGCAAAACTATTACTCATGTATTTCCACAAGTTATTGAAAACCCAGGTAACGCATTTATATAAAAATGAAATAAAAAACTTTTCTTTTGCCCCCTTTTACTGCTGTCTGATGATCAAACAGGCTGATTTCTCCCTTCGTTATCTGGAGCGTTTGCTCTGTATTTATTTGCGGTCTTAACATAAATGTTGCATCTAATCTCAAACTGAAAATGGTTTGTAACAAGAGCACCAGTTTGCGTTTCTTAAGTTTTTGTTCCCTCAACCACCGCAGCAGCAGCTGCTTCATTCCTGACTCCACAGATACTAAAACACTAGAACATTGAGTACCTGTTACGGTGAAAACCGGGAACATGACCAGTTTGACCATCACTCAGTTTTATTACACAAGTCTGCTCATTTGTGTTTGTGTTCCACCTGTCAGATCTGCTCAATGAGCAAATTGAAAAGTCGAGTCTCAAGAGTAGCCCAGATAAAAAAAAGGTAAAAGCTTATAACAGCTTAAGATTTAGCAGCATTCATGAAGACTTCAAATACTCCAAAAACACTCCAATGAGCAAAGCGTCTCTTGTAGTCCTTCTCATTAAATGTAACAGCATCTGTGTTTTCTCTTTGTTAGGTGTCTGTATGAATAAGACCGTGCATGTCTGTGTGCTCGTACACACAAAACAAAAGAAAAAAATAAAAATAAATGCTACACACGGGTGTGTAGATAAGACGACTTTAAGGATGCATACGGGTGAGTTTATTTTTTCTTCAGCGGGAGAACTTCCGGGGTCTGAAAGCAGGAAGTACGGTCAGATGGGATGGCGTCCTCTCCTCTTCTATGGGAGCCAGCTCCTCTGCCGAACCCCACTTCTTCTTGGAGTGGAACAACGACACCAGCTTCCTGTTCTTATTCCGCTCTCTGACCTGAGCGACTTGAAACTCTGCAATCATGTGAAGCAAAAGTTACTGGGGAAGCTACGAGCTTCACACTAAACTACCACTGCCATAAAGTAATCGTTTTAAGATGCGTCGTGCTTCTAAAAGTTTTTAAGCGAGGCTGGATAGCGCTTTTATTTCTGTATAAACCAAATTAAAGGCAGTTGGCTCAGCGCATAAGTTGCCATGTCTCTAACCTTTGTCTTATCGGAGCTAACCGAGTTCTTTCGAGTCCAGATCCCAGAACAGAAAAGTCCAAACAGAAATGACGCATATTTCTAAGGACAGGCCTGACCTGCGGATTTGGGTCCAGGTTGGCTTAGAAATCCAAATGTTTTAAGCACCACGACCAAAGGAAATATTAACCGAGTTAAGATTTAGTCAAACGATAAAAAGTGATGCTTAATTAATGATGTTGTAGCTCAACCACCTTGTTCCCTGTTGTGATAAAAAAAATAAAATAAAAGTCAGGTTATAGACGATAAACGTTTAATTCATATTTGATTTGATTTGATGATTCATGTTTGAGAGTTTCTTAGCATCAGTCTTCTGATAACTAATAAGTAATGATCTCCAAATTGCAGTTGTTATTAACACATCAGTTACATCCAGATGAATGTTGTTTCGGACGTGAAAGCCTATGGAAGATGCCTTAAAGTGTAATACCACCGATGGCCACTAGAGATGCTTTGAAAACACCTCAGACTGCCACTCAGAGAATGTCAGGCTCATGAAAATTTTAGTCATTTCTTTTCCTGCAGAAATTACTTTGCTGGTGGCTGGTGGTACTTTAAAAATAAGCCAGTAATTAAACAGATTCTGCAATCTGCATTTAAAAAAACAACATTTATTTGAACTTAAACAGCAGGCACACATGCTTCATTCAGACAACTGAAGCAACACTCAATGCAAACACGAGCCCATGATTGAATTTACTAACAAGGAGGGACGTTTTGCAATGTTGATGCAAGAAAAAGTAATTTTTGCATCAGAGACTGAGCAAACACTGAGAGGTGCAAAACTGTATAAAAAGAAAACGAGGATAAATTCCAAATACAAGCTTCATAAGATTTAAAACCATTTGTTTCTGAGGAGGGGAAAAAAAGGTAACTAAATGGTTTAATCAGCAAAAGTGTGAAGCACTCACGTAGCTCAGAGTCGCCCGTTGGGCCTTCCACATCTTTGATGTTCAGATAATGGCAGGCGAGGTGACCACTGTAGTCCCGTAAGTGTTCTTTGGCCCCTGATAGAACAAAACAAACAAACAAACAAACAAAAAGGAAATGAGACATCACTGTTGTGCCATCTCTTTGCGGCTGCCTCATGTGGTCTCAGATAAAAGAAAGCACGTTTTACCGTAGGTCCCTACTAGCAGGTCAAGAATGTGTTGGTGACCATGTAAGGCTGCAATGTGTAGAGGTGTGTATCCCTGCAGGGAAAGAAGAAACAAACAACAAACATGTGCAGAAAGAAGTGTGCACATGAAGCTGGTTCAAATCTACTGTGCTGAAGTGATGAAAGGCTTTAGTGCTCACCCCCTTTAGTTCCCCAGGTCCACACACAGCCAATGAAAACAGCGTGGAAAAAAATATACAAATTAGCAAAGGTTATGAAAACACCAGATAATGATATATACATAATTGCTTGGCAATTCACTGAAAATTGCATAGCTGTGAACTTGTGCATGATGGCACATACAGGCACTGTTTTGGGAAACAATTAACATGACATGACATGATTTATTAGCGGTGTACTCCTGCAGACCCGCAGGACGCGCTGCTGTAATGCATTTGCACAGCTGGGTCTTCACAGAGATCTTTTTAGGAGCATTACATCACAGAGGCCACGGCTGTCGAGGACCGCAGCCATTCTGCCATCCTTTCATGTCGAACGCGTAGAACTGTATACACCCATCACTGCCTGGTACAAGCCTGGCTACTTACGTGCTGCAAGAGAGAAGAGTCATGCAATTAAACGGTGCAAAAAAACAAAACAAAAAAAACAGTAAATGAGACACGAAACTAAAACCCAGTCTAACAAAGCTCTGATTTTATACATAAACGCTGGCGGTAATTCTCAAAGGTCTGAATAAAGACAACTGGACTGGTTTTTCCTCTTGATTCAAGCCTTCGAGAGTTTCATACGTAAAAGTTTTGTATTATCGTAAATGGAGCTATTTACTCACTGATTTCGTGTTGACATCAGCACCAGCCTCGGCCACCAGAGCGGCCATGTCCTCATTGCCATGCTTGGCGGCCCAATGCAGAGCTGTCTGTTTGTAATAAGGCAAAGAGGTGTTACTCATAAAATACTCGCCGTAGCATTAAAAGAAAAAGAACAAGAAAAAAGAAGTTGACGATGCTGATTTAAGCTGCCTCTTATTGGCTGTCGGAGGGACAGAGAGAGCCAGCTGTGCACAAAAGGGGGTGGACGAATGGAGGGACGGTAAGAAGGAGAGATGGTTTCCTGCCATCTAACAGAGCCTAATTACGAAACAACACAGCTCTGTGCCTATGGTTTGGAGGGGGGGGACATGTCACCAGGAGAAAAGATTGATGATGTTAGTGTGACCTGCA
>JBAMYA010000022.1:16347439-16373114 GCA_037176975.1 Arrhamphus sclerolepis | reverse complement strand
CTGGAGAAAACTGTTCAACCAACGCGCTGCAGTCACTCGTTACAGAATAACCACCCCCAAACCATCGCGCAAACCTGCTAATGTTTCCACCAGAAATTAAAAACAAGTGTGACTTTGCTTTTTACCATCAACTCACTCTTGTTTTTGCTTCAAGCCATAAAATGTATAGTGCAGAACATACATCAAAACGGCTTTAGTCACCCATTTTTTAGTAATTAGTTCAAAAATCTAAAAAAAAAAAAAAAAAAAAAAAAAGGGAACAGGAAAGTAGGAAGTCTGTGGTGAAACTGAAATGCGACTGGCTACACCACCTTACATTGCCTTTCTTTATCTTTTTGTTTTAATTATTTTTTATTTATGAGCTAAACAGATCTACCATCTTTGGGTGTGTTAGCACATTCATGGGAGATCTGTTTTGGTATCATTAGAACACACACACACACACACACACATTCATTCACACACTTCTGCACTCACACAACAAGTCACTGACTAAATTCACGCTTTAGTGATTCTTCTACTTAACAAAGATAACTGTGCAATTATTTCTTTTGTTGAAGCGAACCAGGAGTAGTACAAGTGTCAGGACGCCTTCCTTGGTGCTGTTTTTCTTTCTTTTTTTTTCCTTTTTTAACTCAAATTTAAGCAACAAGCTTTTTTATTTTATTTTTTTGTGGTTCAGTGTTCCCCCTTTTCTGATTCAGGAGTGAGAGGAAGTAAAGCATTCACTCCACCTGTGTGGAGCTCAGGGATGAGGTTGTCAGACCTCCACCTGGACGTCTCCTCTCTGCAAGGACAGCATGTCCGCTCCCCTTACATGCTCCGCTCAGCGTCGCCCCCTGCAGGTCCCAACCCCCATTATGCTACTTCTGTTGCAAAGTGCAATCAGGTAATGTCTCCCTACCTCTCCCTTCCATTCAAGAAATTCAGAAAGCTTTAATTATAAAAAAAAAAAAAGAAAGAGTAAAAAAAAAAAAGATTGCTGATGTTTAAATGGAAAATAGTACAGTCACTGTCCAAAAAAAGTAGCAGGAAGAGAGAGGGCAGTACGAGAGAGAGTGCATCTATGTCAGGAAATTCAGTTCGTCCGCACAAAGCAAGTGTTCTTCCTCGTGAAATCCACTCAGCTGTCTGGAAGAGTGGCTATACCTCCCTAGAAACGAAAAGAACAAACAACATGAGTGTACACGTTCTTATCGGAGCACAAGAAAGTAAAGCAACAGACTGATGACTTACGATGCTGTCAGAGTGGAGTTGAGGACAAGAGTGGTGCGTATCCTGTACAGCTGCGCTAGTGTCAGCTTCTTGTGCTGCTGGGCTGGAGATTTCCTCTTTTTGGGTGACGTGTGTCTTGAACCGCTGGTTGCCAACAACTCGCATTTCTTATCTACGCAGCCAGATGGAGCCATTCCCCCGTCTGAGCTGTTGCACAGAAACTCATCCCCCTCACGTGGTCCATCAGGAGCCCTGTGGCAGCACTGGGCCTCAGCCCTGCCCAGACTGGCTTTGAGTTTGTCAGAAGGCAAGCTCATGCTCAAGCAGTCTTCTGATTGGTTGAGGTCGCTGGAAAACATCTCCCTGCCGTTTTGGTTCAGCTCTGATAGGCTCTTACTGTGTACAAGTGAGGAGATGTCCATATCCCCACACTGCAATTCCTGATCTTCAGAGCTGAGTGAGTGCGTGTCAGAGGTGGGGATTTTACTGTGGAAATGCTGCAGGAGATTGTCCTCAGAGCGCGATAACGTCATAGAGGACAGCCTCTGCAGGCACTGGAGCTTCGACTGAACGTGAGGCCGCCGCCGAGGTTTGGACGACTGCACCACTGACAGCTGGGAGCCCAGTGAGGCATCTTCGTCCTCTTCATCCTCTTCCATTTCTACCTCGACCAGTTCCTCCTCCTGAGATCCCCGGTATGCCTCTTCCTCTTCAGTCTCCTCTCCTTCGCTTTGGCCAGGCTGTGGCTGCAGCTCTTGTGGGAAGGATTCAGGAGAGAGGGTACCATAGGCACTGTCCATGGAGAGAGACCGACACTGGGGGTCCAGCTCCTCGCTGTCAGGCCCTGCCTCCTGATTATGGTCGCAATAAACACTGGGTTGGACTATTTGATTTGACCGTTGGACCTCTGATCTTTCAGACTGGGGAGCCACACTGGGCTGTGAGTCTTTGTCAGCGCCTCTCTCAAGGTTTTTATAAGACGCAGCGTGTTTTTGGTGGTCACCTGGCTCATCAACGTCCATCACTGACAGGGTCTCAGTGGAACCATCTGATTGACTGAAAGCAGACGTGGTTTGATAATGAACTGTATGATCAATGTGGATATCAGCATTTTCTTTAGGTGTGAATACATGCGTAGCTTATACACTTAAAACAGCTATTTCGAAATAGGTGACTGATTTGTGCTTACCTTGAGTTCTGCTGGTCCTTGTGCCGTAGGATTGGAGAACTTGTGGTGGAGTTACTGCTCTCATCTTCTTCCTCCTCCTCTTCCTCCTCCATACGATCCGTACACCGCTTTAAAATGTCCTGCTGCCGGAGGACCTCCTCAGCACGAAGCCTCTGAAGCTGGTTCTGAAAGCGCAATAAGTTACCCCATTACAGGATGAAGCTAAAATCACAAATATCTCACAAAAGGCACAAGTCTCTCAATGATAAGATGTCAGAAATCTCACGGGAACCTGCACCAACCTGCACATTGCAAATTGCATCTATCCAGCTTCGCCCCTGGGTGGCACTGTTGGCCTGGAAAGTGTACGCTGCCACTGCGCTCTTGAACTCGTTGAGGTAGATGAGAGAGAATGAGCCTGAAGAGATGAAAAGAAAGTTCAGAACGTCACTGTGACGAAGGAAAAAAGACATAAAAGTGTTTTCTTTTGTGCTTTATGTGATTGGTTTTGCAGTAAAGGTTTAAGTGGTTTAAGGTTTAAGGATGAGCCTTTCCTCTGAATATCAAACAATGGCTTTTATGATCAGTCTGTATCAACACCTCAGCACTCACCTGGGTCTTTGAGCTCCTTACAAACAACATTGTGGATGAGAAGAGGCTGGCGGATAATTTTAACCTTCTCCACTCTTTTTACCGGCTTGGTAATCAACAGCAGGTCAGTGAACAGGAAACAGTAGACCTCCATCTGAGGGGGAAATGAACTCATTTTAGACATGACAGGAAGGACTTTTTATGTGAAACATGAGAAATCACTGAGCCAAGAGGCAGAAACCAGGTGTGTTTTCAGTAAAAGGATAAGAGCACATCATGCATTTAACAAGTGACCGTGTGACTCAGTCTCACCCTGCTGTCCTTGCCCTCTTTCATCCTCAGCGCTCCCTCAAGATGCAGCTGTCGCGTCTCCTCCGGTGATGTTTCCCTCATGGGAGCCATAAGATCGAAGCGGTTGTACTCTTTGAGGATCTAAAGAGGAGAAGGCAAAAGCGTGAAACCCAATCTCACATCAAAAACTCATCTCTGAAGTCACCGGCGACCCATAAATCGTTTCTTGCCTTCTCCACTTCCTCGCTGCTGCCCTCCACGGCCTCGTAGGAGTCTATGCGGGCGGAGATGGTGGCCAGCTTCTGCTGCTCCTGACGCTGTCGCATCTGGGAGTCCACGCTGTTGATGAAGCCCTCCACTGTAAGCACCTTAAAGGAGGAAAAAAAAACACCCCACCACATATTCTTATTTTCATCTCTAGCAGAGGAAAAACAGCCAGTGAGTGAATGTGGATTTCCTTACCATGCTATTAACGCTGTCACGGGCTGACAGCTCCTCTGTTTTCTTCAAAATGCTCTTCAGTAGGAGGGGATACTTGGTCAGTCTCTGATGAGGCTTCGCCAACATGTCAGCCAGCTTCAGGCGGTTACACTTCTTATTGGTTTCTGCCCACTGACGAGAGTCAAACAAAGAGAGGAAGTGAAGTGTCAGTTATTAGGGGGGAAAAAGAAAGCTGAGGATGAGTGTGAGAAGACACCGTTTACTCTGGGAATTTGGGATTAGTTTTATGGTGACAGAACTGACCGTGACGTATGTCCTGAAGAGCTCATTGTCCCTGAGAAGCGTGCGCATGTACTCCATACAGCCCTCCTCCTCCATGCAGTAACGGATGTAGGGCTGAAACCTGGAGCCAAACTGAGCAGACAAACAAAAACATGCGTCACAGATATGACTACATAAGCGGGTGAAAACATGTCCTTTTATTGCATTTCCACATCTGAGTGAACACTTTATTGTTCAGCTGCAACTGCAACTGACCGTCATGAAGCCGTCATGGAGGTGTGTGGGGTCGAGCAGGGCTCGAGCCTCCCGGGCCTTGTCCAGGACTGGTAGCATGACCTGGTTCCACAGGGAGGTGTGCAGGCATACGATCTCCTGGATATTGCTGAACAGCTTGGCAGGCTCCACCTCTGTCAGCAGGCCGCTCTCCTGCAGGTTCAGCAGCCCGGACAGAAACAGCTACGCAGAGAGACGCAAGACAACGTCAGTCTCTGAATTTAGTTCACGCAAAACAATCCCAAATAAGGAGCCGAAGGAGTATTAAGCTGAAGGTTCTCAGTCAAATAATGCGCTTTCTTAGATAGCCACTTATTGGACATCGATAAAGAGTTATCTGTGTCTACGGTCCAACAAGAAGTTCATTGTGTTTCTTATCTGTCGCAGTACAGAAGCCACCGATTCTTGCACAACAACATGCAACCTTTCCATGTATGTCAGCAGGCTGCAGCTGCTCTTACATCAGTGATGACTCTGAGTTTCTTGATGTAGGTGGCCTCTGTGTGTAGCAGCTCCCATATGGCCTCCTGCTGGTGGAACTGTCTCCTTGTCAGCATCTGCACAGAAACACACAGGTGTTACTGTACTATATAACAGCATTTACAAGCCAAGGTAGTCAAGCAGAAAATGGGACTCACTAAGTGCTTCTCAATAGTGTTTCTCTCTGAAGTACATTTAACTAACAGTACGCAACCATGTGCGTACAGAAGATCTTGCACAGTGGCTTTATTATATACATTGGTAATTTTTTTATATTAGATTAAAACTGAGCACAGAGCATTAAACCAACTTTTCCTTTTTGCTCATTCAAAAGACATACATGCAATACTTGAATATAGATTTTATATTGTATACAGGCCACCGTCACATGGTGCAGGATGTCCGATCTGGTATTAATCTGCCTTCGTAATTCTTTTAGGAAAGGCTCATAAAGATAGAGGCAACAGTTCGTCTCCACCAACATGATTACTTGAGTGCGTCGGAAACCTTTACGGCAATCAGATGAGTGGCTTAACCGGCTGTAACCGGCCTTCGCTCAAATAATATATGATTTAGAAGTGCAGCTATCACAGTGTGTGATGGGTGTATGTAGGTATTTATGGCTCTTCTCAGTAACCTGAAAGTAAACTGCTTTACAAGTTTTATTACGGGAACACAGGCACAAGGAAAGCAAAACAAAGATAAATGGAAAGCAGCTGATGATCAGGTGCATACCAGGAAGTAATCAGAGAATATCCATACAAGCATTATTTTGCATCAAAAGTGTTGAAAAATGTACCTTTTGCTGCCAATTTCACCCTAGAGTCAGTTACCTGCTGTCCGTCCTTTTATTTTAGAAAGTAATAGAGTAACACTGTTTTTCTACCCACTAACGAGTGTCCCGTAAACACTGTACCTCGGAGTCGTCCAGCAGCGTCTGCCAGCTGTCCTCCAGGACCAGATTGGTCTCTTCCTCCTCCTCCCAAGAGTCCTGGTGGAAGGAGAGCTGGCGTGGCACCTTGGGTAAACCGAACATGGTGTAGGTTTGGAGCTTGCTCTGGAGCTGTTCCAGACGGTCCACCTCCTTTAATAACACAATAACAGTTTCCAAATCACACTGAATTAGTTTGTACAGCATGAGTGCAAGAGGGCATGTTACGTTAATGTACATTCAAGCTGTAAGCAACGGGGGTCCTGGTCTTATTAGCATACAGACACTCTTACTGATGCCTTGATATTTAAATTCAACAGTATCTGCTATTCAGGTCTTTGTTCAAGCTGGCAGGCTTTATGTAGTTATGAAAATGAGCTCTGTGCACTGAGACCAGCCTAACAATAGAAGGCAGGGGAGCGGGGGTGAGGCCTACGACACAACAAGATACAAATGGTCCGGGGCTTTATGGTCCAGGGACTAATAGAGAGAAATTAGGCAGCGGATTCAGGAGGATCGTGATCAAATCAGGATTTCTCTGTCAGATTTTGGAACAAAGTGGCTGCACGCAGTGTAGGGGGTGCAGGTCTGGTTGCAGGATCTCTGGCCCCAAGGGGGTAAAGGGGGACAGATAGGTTGAACGGAGATGGGCTTTGCATTGAAAGGTGACTGACAGATTGTGTGTCTAAATGACATCTGTTACTGTGTAGGGTGTGACCACAGCGGGAGGCGGGGGGTACTTCATTAGAGTCAGAGCTGCTTATCGCTGTGGAAAAACCTCAAAGGAAACTTAAAGGAAAGGAAGGTTTAACATTTGGGACTTTGTTAAGCTTTAATCAGTGAGCTTGAAAAGGTGCGAGGGTTAGGGTTAGCAGAAATTACATTTGGACGGAGTAAGATCTGCTCCTGCAGTTCAATCTTCTGATCCAGCTCCTTTAACAAACCTCACAAAATGTAAAACTCATTTATAGCTTTAGTCTTTAAAAGCAACCAAACTTTGGACAGAGCTGACTGAGCACAGAGTTTCTCCCCACCTGCCCATTTCCAGATCAAATGGGAGGAAAGTATGTAAGACTGAAGGGAAATGACTTCACCAGGACTGGTGGGATATGGCCTTCTGACCCCCTCCCACTGCTCCTAGCTTCTGTTTTGTTTGTTTTTAAAAGCTTTCTTAATGTGAGACACGTCTGGGCAGAAAAACTGCTCCCTACAACTTTTATAGTCTTTGTTTCTTGCCAAGAAAAAGTGTGCCACTTTGTCCAAAAGAAAAAAAAAAAAAAGAACAAGAAAACAAAACAAAAAAAAAACCCTTCCTCTTGTATTTCATATGATGGCTCAGTATTACCTTGCCAAAGGGCCCCGCCACAGGGTTGGAACTGAACAAAACACTGAAGCGGCTGGCGGCACGATTCTTCCAGCTGTCGGGCCCGGCCCCGACGGTGGGCAGGGAGCCACTCATCTGTCCCAGAGAGTCCGGGGTTGGAATGTTGGTCTCCCCCAGGAACTCAGTCATGTTCTTCCTCCGTCGCGCCTGACCCTGCACGGCACAGAGGACAGACGAAATTCATATGAAGTGCTGCGTAAGGGACAATATAGAAAACGAAAGAATGGAAGGCTGGTCTGAGCGACTGCCATCGCAAGGGGAATTACAACTGTTTCAGTCAGAAAGACGGAATGAGACAATGATGGACTGAGGAAAACATACAAAGACAGGATAAGCAGGAAATCAGAGGGGAATTCTGGCTGAGCGGTGACATCAACAGGACCGTTAAAGCCATCCTCATGTTTGGACATAAACAGGAGAGGGAAGGCCTGCCACTTCCTCACACTGAATGCTCATTACATCACAAGGAGCAGGCGCGAGTTTGTTCCATAAGAACAGACAGGCCGAGTCTGGCCATTGTTCGCCGTCCATTGTTGTGCTGTCAGTAGTCCTGCTGCGCAGCCTCGCTCCTGAAATCGCTGTCCACTTTACGAGCCGCAGCGAGCCAAACACACAGGGGCCACCTCAGTATCTGAGGAAGCAGTTGTTTTTGTTGGAGTGTCAGTGTGGAGGAATCTGCTGGTGGGAGTCGGTCAGAAGCAGGCCATTGACACCCCCCCCCCCATCAAACACAGCATCAGAGACCTTACATTCCTGGACACTGACACTGTTGCTGAAATTGACCGGCCATTCCAACAAAATTCTTTAACTTATCGCCCCCGTCCAAACAAACATGCAGTGACTCAGTCATGTGTAAGTGACTGCTTATACCCCCCCACCCCCACCCCCACACACATACACAAACACACACACAGGTGTATGTTTGCCAATAGAAAGGGTCATTTTTCTCATCTGAAGGTCCATAAAATATATATTCAATATTTCCTTTATGAAGGATGACAAAGATAAATCCCTTTTTCTATCTTCACCCAACAACAATCCCAACATGTGAGAATCGGGACACCAGATTTTTATTTTTCTGGAGTGAAAACATTTTAGTTTGTCGATTCAAATCACACCAATTCACTGAAATCCAGCCAACGCTGTCATTAACTTCGCTTCAATAGAGTTTACTTGGGTAAACATGCATGAACAAGCCAAAAACAAAAAGCAAAACAAAAATAAAATCTTCAGCGGCAAACAGCTTTCACGAACGTTGCTGATAGTGACTTATCACTGTTCATAGTGTGTGGTATGCACATGTTACATAATGAAATGTAAATACAATGAAGCTTTGGTTAAACTGTTTTGGGTGATACCGACTCCCTTTTTAGGTAGAACGTCTCCAGACTGTTATGGTAACACTTCACAAGAGCAAAGGCAGACAAGTGGCCTGAATCCAAAAGCATAACAAGACATTAAATTCATGTAGGGAATCGTTTCTTCTGAATTCCCTTACCGCTAGGACATAATTAGCAAAATATAAAGTTTTAAAGTGCAACTGGGGTGATAAGGAAAGCAGTTTAGAGTCACTTCAGCGAAACAGAAACAAGACTCGGGGTCATTTTCTGATTTTTTTGTTCCAAGGACACAGGAGTGACGAGGTTGGGGATCCACATGGTGTTCAAACAGAAAAGTTTGGACCCTGCGCCTCTGAACACACACTGCTAGACAAACTAAAACCAGATTAGTGAATGCGTTCCCCCCTGCATGTCCGTGGTCAGCAAAAAGCAGGCCGTTGTACATATATATATTTTGGAGAAATGATAAAAGCAGAAGCATAAATATGAGAAAGCATTTCATCAGATGTCAGCAGATTTGATTTTATACGAAGAAAAAACACTTAAACATATCCAGTTAAGTCTGTCTCATACTTAGGCAACATCAGCAACTGTAATTGTAATCATCAGCATTGATAGTCATCAGGAACTTCTCACCATTGAAGCCAGAGGCATGTCAAAAGTAACAAAAACCATCCTAATCCCTCAGTTGGATTCATGGATGGCAGCCCATCCCAGAGCCAGCTGCTGCTTTCTTTCAGCTGCCCGTCTCCTCTTTTTCTGCTTATACTGGTAAGACGCACATTCAGGTCTTCCTCGCCGCCCAGACTTTGGACGAAGCCAAGCGACTGCTGCTGCACTGCCGTGTGATTTCCCTACCAGCACTTGAACATCACTCTGTGACCTGTTATGGCCGATGGGGTCCAGATGGATAACTGGGTCCTGTCGTCTCCAATCGCAATTCCTCTCTTGAGCCGGAACGTATCTGTTGCCCCGTCCTCCTGTCCAAACAGACCACGGCGAGACGTACTCACTGAGGCACCCAGCCAGTTAACATTTCAAACGGACACTGGCCTGAAGTCATAGCAACCCAGAGGGTTCTGCCTCATTGTGTTGGGCAGGAAAAGAGGAGGCACAAGAGGAGGCTTATCTGAATATTTGGAGGTGGAGTCTGCTCGCGGCTTGTAGGGATCTCCTTGGTTCTAACACACTTCCTGGTGCTTGTGAGGATGATGAATGTTCTGTGGGTCAGTCTCCAAAAGGCAAACAAACCAGTTGCCGTTCATAAAACTGAAAAACCCGCTCACGCCTATTCAGGATCAGCTCTCCTCAGGCATTAAGTTGAATAAAAACCAAGAAGATTATAGGAGGGGTATGTTGTTTTTGCTTTTAGCTGCAAGGAGAGCCACCATTTTCCTCCTGAAATCTTTGAACAATGCCAGGCTAAATGGCAATTTTCCAAAAATAACAGTCAAACAGGAAGTCCCCCCTTTGTGTACTTGTTTCAGCACATTTAATCAGCTTCTTATGCTCATAAGATAAGAACAAGAAAGCCTACGCCTTTGCAGAAAAGTCTAACCAGACTCCAGGGCTGCAACTAGAAAAAAGATCAAAAGTGAGTTATAAATAGATATAAAAGATTCGAGTCATTCTTTGGGTATATGTTTTTCATGAGGTCCGTACGCTGCCAAGTAACTCTTCAGCCTGAACAAACATAACCTCTTGATGCAGCCTCACAGCAGACATCAAGTCACTTTATTCATGTCTGCCCAACCCATTTGGTTTACAAGGTTTCCCTTGTGCCCACTGTGTAAACCTGCCAGTCAGAACAGAGGGCAGCAAGCGGCTCACTTTGGGATCTGCAACTTGTGCAGTGGGATCAGAGGGGGGCCAGTCAGGTTAATGATATCAAACCGTGTCTGTTCACAACCTTATCTTATCCACTGTGGTTTGTGGCATTAACCTTGGCCTGGAAAGAAGAAACCTTTAAAAAAAAAAAAAAAAGAGAAGAGATTACATTAAAATAAGCCGAGACCACGCAGCAACCCCCCATACTTCTGGCTGCCTCCTCCCTCTGCTGCCTTTGTGGTAGTCAACTGATAACAGCTCCCCTTGATCAGGTAGGTTGATTAACGACGGGAAAACGGCGTGACACTGACCTTTCCTGAAAGCTTGCAAACCACACAAACACAGAAACACGCGCACGCGTGCATAACCAGGAAATAGAAACCAGATCTGTTTCAGGACCACTGCAGTTCTGATACGCAGCCTGATGTGAGAGACGTCTGTAAACAATGCCCCTGCTACAAGTATTGTTGTCACACTGAAGGAAATATAACTTCTTTAAAAAAAAAAAAAACTATTCATTGATTTATATCTGGAGTGAAAAAAAACCCCAAATATTTTAGTTTATCTGCAGCAACATCAAATGATCAGATTTCACAAGTATATAAAAACAAAACAATCACGTCAACATATTCCTCAGCTGTTTCCTCAACCTTCTCACCTGAGAGTCACTTGTTGTCGGCCTTCTGCCAGAAGGAGGCGACTCGGGAACCTCCGAGTCCACTTGCAGCAGGTCCCAGCTGTGCCAGGATGACAGACGACCAAAACGAACCATTTTTCCACAGGAAAATAGAAAATTCCCCAAATTGCAGAATTTTTCTTTTATATAAATTCTATATTACGCCCAGAGGAAACTCCACATATCAGGAGAAATCCATTTCCACAAGAAAACAAAAACCAACGCAGTCCAAGCAAAAGTAGGGACAGTGAGGCACTACAGTGTCTCTCCTTGAGTGACTGACGTCTACCTGATCCTTCAGACAATGTGTGCTGCAGGTCAACGGTCACACCATCAGCAATCATTAAGGTGTGTGTTAGCCCTGCAGTAATCTCCACCTTCAGCCATCACTGGAAGTTCTCTGCCTTTCCAGCTCACACAAACACCTCCTCAGCACGTAGCTCCTCCTGTAAAATATGGGGACTCTACCTGATAGGATTGGCTTTACGACAGAACAAGCCACTAAACATGAGACATCTACATTTGGATTCCAGTTTTAGATCAAAACAAAGACCAAAAAGAGACCTGAGTATTGTCATAAAACAAGAATATATCAATTTTTGATATCAACATATCAATAATCCCAATGTTACACAAAAAAACTAACATATTAGTCTATTTTTAACAGCAAATAACTAATACTTTGAGCATCTTGATTTGATGAAATGCTTCATGTTAAATTTATTTAAAAAGAAGTTGTTTTTATAAATACTTTTTCTGTAAATCAAGGTTGATGTTGGAGATTAAATGAAGCCACCTACATCAGCAGATCACTGATCCATCTCACTCTCCTAACAAACCATATCCGCCGCCGTAAAGAGAAAATCACGTTTGAGTTCAAATCTTGAGATCAATGACGGCCTGCGTGATTGCAGCCGATTCAACTCCTGTCGTCAGAAATTACTCAGAGATACCAAGACAACTGTTCCTGTCGAGAGCCATCACAGAGGTCAGATAGCCAGAGATCAGGCTGCTAGAGGTGACAGGTCTGTTTGAGATACCACCCTTATTACCAGCCTGAGTTATGCAATACAGGCCAAGACAGATAAACAATGAGTGCTCCTGCCAGCGCCCTCTGTCCTCCACATCAGCAGCTCTCACTGTACGACCTGCCTTGTGTCGCATGAATGCAACACAATTCAAATTTCCTCTGAGGTGGGAAAAAAAAACATGTGTGTGTTAATGGGAGGACAACAAGCCACTCCCGTCTGTGTGTTTTGGGTGCTCTAAATAATTACCTGTTTTCAGTCTTGGAGAGTTTTAGGTGCTTTTGTTTCCCCCCAGTCCCTTGCTATCAGGGAAGCACAGTATTTACTGCCCTGCTGCTTACATAATAAACTCATTCAAAGCCCAAGGCGAAGCCAGAAGTCTCAGTTTTATTCTTCACTCAATCTGCTGATTAGATTTTGATTTGAATCAAGTATTTGAGGACAAATAAAGAGGAGCTGCTCCCCAATATTAAATGTGATTAACTCTGCTCCATAAGACATGAGATCTGGTTTTGAGTCACGATACTAACAAAACTCCTGCATCCGTCAGGAAGTTTGGAACTGACAAAATGTAGATTTAAATCTGTGTATGCATGAAAGCTATCTGACCAGAGAATAAATAAACTAGATAACAAAATACACTATTTATTTCTCTTTCTTTCTTTTTTTGCCATGGACTGGACTTAGTAAGACTTTCCCTGCAGTGAGAGAGGAGTGCACTTTAGGGTGCCTGACAACTGAAACACATATGGAAGATCCATTATCAAAGATCAACTCCTGGGAAAGCCAAAACCATCCAAGTGGAGCATGTAATGTGAGCCTAATCTCTGTGATTGGTGTATCCAGATCAAACAATGCTGCTGGGAATTTATATATATATATATATATATATATATATGTATATATGTATATCTCTCCCTGTTACACGAGGATTGTTTATTTAACCTGATTCACATGACAGACGAGGGTAGAGGTCGGCAACTCTCTGTTTTATTCACTGTTCTGTGGAAAGTGATGGATTTCTTTTATGATGCAGTCAACTGACAAGACGGGAAGCTTCAATGCACTGTACATGTGCACCGACAATCCCAGGGTCGCAGATGATAAAGCTTATCTTTATGACTATTGTAAAACCAAAAAAAAAACAACTCACTTTCTGTTCTCGGTAAAACGGAAGAAAAAGGGTGTGTGTCTATCGATCGCTGCGGAACAGAAACACCTAAACTTAGAGCTTTCTCCAATGTATAAAATGTTATTTTTTGTTAAAACCAGATGACAAATGGAATAAAAACATCCTGAACGCTGACCCTCCAGGGATAATAACTTCACCTTAACAAATGAGTAACACACACATGCATGTGTGTGTGGCTTCTGCTCTCATTTTCTTAGTTTAGTATACCATGTGACTGCAATGGGCCAAATTAACCTGCTGTCAAATCCAGTAGACCTCAGTACATACTGCTGTTTTTTTGGCATATGTTATCTCAAACTGAAACAGAATCACGTGGGTTCAACTTCCCTGAATCGAAACTGATGTGATACACAGCAGATACAGAGAGTGTAAAGGGATGGATTATTTGTGAATGGGGGGCCAGAGGGTCAGCAGTGCTTCATGGGAACAATCAGCAGGACAAGAATGCATGTTTAACCAATCAGAAGACTTGGCTGACGATCCCCCAACATAAAATAATCAATGCAGATCAAAGCTCTCAGCAGCCTACCACGACAGAGTCTATAATATGCAACATCTGTCCAGCAGTAATCCTGAAATGCGGAATTCCTTATAGACGGGACCAAATTTGGATGCTATTTTTCCGATGCCTGGTCCCAGTCACTGCTGTGCCAAGCTTCTGTAAAAAAAATGAGCTCTAAATCCGAGATGAATTACAAGATTTGTAATTCAATACTTTTAAAACAGCCAACAGGGTTCTAGGGCAGGAAATCCTGATTTTCTTCTGAACAAAAATCTAAAAAAGTCACACACTCACACACCATCCATCACTTCATCCGCCTCTCTTCTTATCCCGATGTGCCCCTGAGAAGCTGCTCACCGCATCACTTAATATGATAATAATTAATCAGCCTATTATTATCAGTGAATTAACTTGATGCCAGCTGAAACATAATCATCCATGCATTAATTATCTAATGAGGGACTCAGTTAAATCAGGTAGAGACTTTTTTTTGGGGACAGACAGTATATATGAATCTGATTTCCTGAAGAGCTTTGCTGATAATATTTTATCTAATTTACTTTAAAAAAAAAAAAAAAAAGCTTTTTCACACCAAATAAAGTCTGCTAAGGAACAACCTGAAGTCCCATAAAACTGCCCTCTCAGTTTCCTGTCAGGTCTCAGAGCCAGTACATCACTGGCACCATGTGGACTGAACTGGAGTTGTCACCTAACGTGATATGCTGGCCAGTCCTCACCTGCAGCGTTGGCACACTGAAATTCTGTGTCATAAATCACACTGTGTAAGTAAAAAGAAAATTGAAAAAAAATCTCATTTGCAACAGATGAGACACCTGATTACCAAAACCTGTCCCTCCTCAGAAAGCTCAACCTTGATGACTGACCTCTGTGATGTACTCTCACGAACAGTGAAATAAATGGCTCAACACAACCTCTTCCTGCCTTCCCAGAGAAACAATGTTTATAACTTGCATGCTTAAATACATATCTAACTCACCCGCAGGTGGGTGTAGACGTCTCTGGACTTAAGCCTCGTCAAACACCACTTTACATTCAGTGCGTCACATAACATCATAGAAGATCCAATAAATGGATGATGCTGTTGCAAGGAAACTGAGGCAGTAATAGAAAAAAAAGGTACTTACAGTTCAGATCAAATGTGATAATACTTGGATAATAATCTAGGTTTAAAGAAACCCCATCTCAATGAATAGTATTTTGGGGGGGTTTTTTGAGAGAAATGCAGAAAAAAGAAAATCAAATATAGTTTCTGATTAAGAGAAATGTCCTTCAGCTCCCAGTCTAGACAAAAGATTTATGCCAACATGTAATTTTGAAAGGTAATCAGTTACATAAATAGAGTAAGGTGAAGAATATTAAGCTGTTATAAAACATAGTGGACTGGAATGGAAGTATAGTAGAGCTTAGTTGAAAGTATTTATTCACATTCTGTTATTGTAATTGGTCAGTGTGTTTACCCTGAATTATCTCCTTTTAATGGCTAATTATCTAAAATGAAATAGGATAATCATTCGAGTAACTAGAAAGATGATAGCTCTTTCTGCACGTTACAGAGTTTCAGAGATAAAGCCCAGCTATCAGCGTCTGCTGCTCCACTTCCACGTTCCAAGTTAGGCAGCAACGCGGATCAGGATCCTGCAGGACCCGAAGCCTCCGACGATCATCCACTTCCTGGCTGCAGGAAATGTGGCAGAGCGTGTTCCTACATGAGCTCATCACATCCAGTTCAAACAGTTCAGCTGGCTGCAACGAGCACGCCGGCAAGCACATGCATGAGCGTGCCTTCAAAGAGGCACAGAGCTGGCAGAGGGCTAAAAATGAAAATCCACAGATTCGTTCATTCCCATTCCTCTTAGATAACGCGGATGGAAAACAATAAGGTCATGATGAGACTACAATGAGTTCCTAAAATGGTACAAGGTGAGATAATGGAAAATCAGTAAAGATGTGATAAAACAAAGAGATTATTGGGGTGTGTCTGTGATTTGGTGCAGTTGGACTTTTAGATAAGCGATGGATTTCTCTATATTGAGTATCAGGGATGACTCGCACACTTACCAGCAGATCGATGCATTCACGGCGTCCCAGGGACTCATGCGCCACCTTCTCGGTGCCAGGGGTGAGAATATACGGGCTCTGACTTCCAGCAGGCTTCATGTTGGGCAGGCTAAGAGAACGCAAGTCTTTCACTCCCTGCTCCACCTTCAGCTCATCCCCTGGCTTTGCTAAAAAAAGAAAGAAAGAAAGAAAATAAATTAGGTTTTGAATTGCCCATTTTTCTTTTAGAAAAGTTGTAGCTTTTTTGTTAAAACAACAACAACAAAAAGAAACAAATCTGCCTGAAGGCGTTCAGCAGAACATAATGGACTGAACAGCTGTGGAGCGTTTCCCCTTTGACCTCCATATCACGGTCCAGAGGTTGAGAACCAGGTGAGAACTTTTCAAAAGAAAATCAATTTTTCATGGCATCAGGTCTTTTTTTTTTTTTTTAATGATTCGCATTAATAGGCCTTTGATCCAGAAACGCTGATGTGTATCTGCAGGGAGCTGATCAGCTTTTAAAGAGAAATCTTTTTTTATATGTTAGTTTTTTTATTGTTAACTAAGAAGGAAGGCTGATTCACACCTTAAAGGTGCGTAAGACAAAAATAGCAAGGCAAAAAAGATATCCTTGATAATCAATCAAAGAACAGGACCTGCACATTGTAGCACTTGCAAAAAGATCAGCTATTTTATTAATCAACATTTCGGTCCCTTCAGACCTTCATCAGGACAGACAATACAGAAACCAAAAAAGCAGCAAACATTTATAGTCTACATCTTTACTTTTACTGTTGAATTGAATTCATTTAGTTTGTAACACAAATGTCACTCATGAGTAATATTAATTTCATAAAAGAAAAAATCAAGACATAATCCCAAAAAAATCCACAAATGTTTGAAAGTTTTTATTGATGGAGGAAATTTATTCATTCATTCATTTTTTTTTTTTTTTTAATACTGACTGAAGACTATAAACGCTTGGAACTGTGTACTTTGTTAGTTTTTTTGTATATAGCAAAACACCAACTTATAACCCTAATGTCGTGTGCATTAAGTGATAAGTAAGAGATTAGTTTCAGCAGCATTTTCATAAATTACCATCCTACTTTATAAGTACTGAGAGCTTCAAACATAAAGCACCAGTTACACATAGAAGCCTCAGCTAGTTTTATCTCAATTTCATTTTCTCTTCCATCATCAGTGAGGTAGTTTCATCGTCGCTGTCACATCACCCCCTGTTGTTGCAAAAACGGGGGACCATGAGATGCCACTTTCTAAAAAAATTTATCAAATATAAAACGAAACTGAAAACTGATATTTCAACATGAAAAAAAACTTGTGTTTCTTTAAGCTTCTATGTGCCGTTAGAGACGCAGAAGTAGCATGTATGGCTTCTTGCACAGAAGAAAAAAACATTCAAAGTGCACATGCGTAGATAGAAAGTTTACAGAGGCGTCTGTAAAGTATCAAGTTCCATGTTCGCCATTGTTCCAGTCTTCCCCTGTCAGCTTAACTGTTGTGGTGTTTTGTTTTGGGGTGCAGCCAATAGAAAAGCCCAACATTAACAAGCTGAAGGCAGACATGTAGCACCTATTGTGGTGGAGTCTGACGTAACAGTTGGTGAATCAACTCTCCTTACATGCATGTATATTGGGGAAAATGAAAAATGGTTCCGGTTAAACGGCCTCGTCGAACTGTGGCTGCAGCCCAACTAAACTGTGCAGGTAAAGGTAAAACGTATGTCTGAACCTATGCTTAAAGAGCCAAACAAAAGGGATGCAATGGAACACGACGAGCTAAATAAACAAACAAACAAAAACGAGATGCTCCTCCTGTTGTTATCAAGAATGTAACGGGAGACGTAGCACAGAAACAAACAAGAGGGACTGCTGCCCTGTGCTGCAGCCTACAACGCAGAAACGGTTTAATATCGTTTAATTCTCAACACACTGTACATAATGATGTCGTAGGTCCATGTTTCACTCAGAGGGGATCTTATAAACGAACCGATGAGGCTCTAATTTGATACAATATGCTTTCCTGCTGTTCCTGAAGCTTTATGTGCATTTCCAAAACAGTTTCACAGTTTAGACCTGCTTAGTTTTCTCTCTGTCCTAAATACTCAAAAATGTGCATAATCGACTGTTTGTACAAATCTATGATCACAGTGGCAGTCAAGGAATGACCACCTGTCCCTCATCCAAGTCTATTTCCACTGGCATGAGTGGAAAATGGGGTAATTTTGTGTGAGTCTTATTTATTGACTTCTTTAATTACCTTTAACTTTGAGGTAGTGTCCACCAAAGCGATAGGCCTCGAAGTTGAGGGAGAGTGGTGTATTGGACTGATCCAGGAACAAGTCAACCCGTGACAGCTCGATGCCGTTCCTCTCAAACACCGGACTGAGAACCTCTCTGATGACAGTGGACAACAACGGATGAAGACTCCATGCACACGTCAAAGAGCTGATAACGACGGTCCACGCTGCCGACTCACCCTCTCATCTCACCTGAGTGTTTTCTTTTTCATAGCAGGTACAATCTCTGTGCTGATGTCCACACTGAGGTCAAACTTCAGACTGAAGAACTCCTTACTGGGATCCTGTAGCGGACACACCATTAGTCAGACAGCGGAGGCTACTGTGCTGCATGCACGTGCTCAGCAGAACCACAGGGGGGCTCCGTCTCACTAAACTGCCCGGCTGTGACAGAAACAGCCAAGACGACACCAGCGGGTTATATCATGCCTGCAGTATTTCACAGCCCCCTGCTTCTAACATACAATATTCCTTTAGGCTTTTTGTTTTTCCAAAAACAGAAATCAAAGTGCAGTTTCACAGGGGGAGAGGGAGCCTCTTTTCTTTCTTTTGCATGACAAACTTCACCTCACACGTTTGCATGGCAACTTACATCGGTGTGCCGTCTCCGTGGCTTCTTTTTCACCAACATCATCCCCACTGGTTTACGCTCCCTGCAAAACAATTAAACCATCATAACTAGCATGTCCCAGCTTTTCAGAACTGATTGATATATGAGAATCTGTCAACATTTTGTCATTACTGAGACTTAAAACAGGAGACGATCATCTCATAAAGTACAAAAACTGATTCATAAGAAAGTTAAAGGAAAAAAAGAGCCTAATTTCAAGAAAATTTGTCCTATTTTTCTTCTTAAAACAAGACATCATGACTAGATTCAGGAAGGGCTGTTTTTTTATTTTAGGCTGTAGATGATTTTCTAGTGTGAAAAGATTGTGAGGCAGGAAGAGTGTAAGAAATACACAGCAGAAGGTTACTGACCCGCGGTCATTGCTCCCCTCATCCTCTTCCTCCAGATCAGAGGGGGGGCTGGTGCGTGGGGGACAGGAGCGCGTGGACACGTTTCGAGCCAGGATGGAGGCTTAAGGTTAAAAAAACACAGCGGTTATTCTCCCTGTTTGATCATAACTGAATATACACACACAAATATATGCAATTTAGAAAGCTACAAAACAGCACCAGAAATTTAAACCACTGACATCTCCTGTCTCAAACTTGAGAAATAGAATATTCTCTCTCTTTGTGATTAAACACGTTCCATATTCATTCTCGTTATCTCGAGAAACAACCGTGAGCTCGTCAAAACTCCATCAAGGTGAAAGCAGCTATCTCAGGGTTGGAAGTCTCAAGGCCAGTATCACCACTAGTTTGAATGAACGAAGCCTTTATTACGAGTAAACAGCAGGATTTGAATGATCAAATTCAGAACTTTACTAGACACACAGGAAAGAAACTGTTAAGCCACAAAACATGGAAATAATTTACAACACCTGCCTTATATAGACAACAAAAGACGGTCGGTGTGCATGATATTTACACAGTGAAGTCCTGAAATGAGGTAATGGAATGACATCATCCCCATCAGAGTGGAAGAACCAAATAAAGGAATCATCTACCTTGAGGTTGTAAGTCGAATCGTGGGTGCCGGTCAAAGTGCATGTTGTCTGTGTTCTCTGAATGGCAGCGTGAGTCACATGACTCACACAGGTGAAGGGGGCTTTTGCTATTCAGGTCTTGGCAGTCTGGATGGTGGCAGACCTAAACAGAGACAAACATGGAGGACAAGAGATCAGATCAACATAACTGCAGAGTACACAAAGTCTCTGCATAAAAACACAGACGTAATTTTAAAGGGCTGAGCCAAAGTGAAAAGGGCATCACATTCGCACGTATTTAAAACAAACAGCTCCCTGCCTGACTATTGTTTCTGCCATGATTAAATAACTATAGAGGCCGTCACGAGCATTCCTGAGGTTTGGTGACTCCCACCTTCCCACCAGCTGTCCCTCTGTGGTTTGACAACTAATTGACTTAAAATCAGTTTTTCACCTCGCGTGCTGAGAGCAGCTTGCCCTGAGTTAATCCAAAATTACGTTCAGAGAAGTGAAACAATGAACGTGACCACAGGCCAGGAGCTGGTAGTCCCTCCTGGCCACAAGGCTCCACGAGCTCCAGAGCTGCAACAACATGCAACAGACGGCTGCAGGATTAAGGATCTGTCTGTCTCAACCCAGACATATCCAACCCCCCCCTCGCAGCTCTGGCCCCCATCCCAGCCTCAGCGGGTTCTACTGTGTCCCAGCTTGCCAGCACCCACACCCACCTCAGGAAGTGAGGATGTATGGGGAGATACAATGGCGGTCCTGCTAATGTACTTCCAGTCATTGTTTGCCTGTACTTGGGAGGAGTAGTGCATCTGTGCATGTGTGTGTATGTGGAAAAAGCTGACACTTCAGAGGTTTCATGTTAACAGCTACAAATATGATAGTTGGACACCATACCCCTATGATAAACTCATATTAGAGCAGTTATACTGCTGTGGATGCATGCAAAGTTATGTACCCCTTGTGCCGACAAATAAAGAAACTTCCCCAACCTGAATACTCATCATCACACAGTGTAGGACATGGAGTCTTTGCAGGTTTGTTGCATACCCATGCCTACAGACAGACTGAAAAGCTGCCATATAAATCCATTCCATTAATGCCTCAACATGCACAATTGGAAATTCAAAAGAGCAGTTTCCGAGGCCGGAGGAGGTTACCATGGGGGAGGAGAGGGGTAAGGTTAAGTGAGGGTGAGGAGTTCCAGTGAAGACAGAAACTCCAGGCAGGAAGGAAGAATAAAAAAGGTCAGTCTAGAAGCTTTTCAGAAGTACAAAGCCCCCCATAATCTTACAGCTTAATTGGTGCCTGTGCTCTGTCAAAGCCATCTGACGGTCCTGCAGAGATTAAAAAGCCCCGCTCTGAGCTCCACGAGCCAGGATCTTCTCCTCTTTACCCCTTTTCTCCCCCCCCCTTTCCTTTCTGTCCTCTGCCATCAGCAGCTCTGACTCCTCCCTTCCTCTCAAAAACTCAGGGTCATTGCACCCAAGCAGAGCCCCAAGCAGAGGCACGTTTTAAATAGAAAGACAAGTCAGAGTTAGATCTGAGGTTAAATTCAGCAGAATGATCTCATAACAAGCACGACACGGGGATACAGAATAATTCCTGTTTTGTCCTTATTAATTTTCATTGTTTCTGTCTGTTATGAAAATATTGTACGTCCTGAATTCACTGCTGGTGTGTCTCAGTGCGATAAAACAATCAGATCATCCTATCGCTCCTGCTGCCGGCAGGAATGATGATCTAAAAAATGAAAATTATGACTAAATAAACCAGACGTCTCTTTTAAAGTAGCTATTGTCAAATCTTCCGGAGTGACAATTGACCACACGGTCATGTTTTTAAGAGCAAGTGAGAATGCAATGAAATAAGACTTACTGGTTGGAGTCCCTCAGTATAAATGTCCATCTCCTTTGATGGACTCATTGACCTCAGCTCATAGATTTAGGACTGCAAACTCTGTTCCAGCATCACCTGCCTGTGTCTCTCTGAAGTACGGTCAAATGTCCCCTCACACAGAGGTGGGAGGTTCTCCACGAGGTGTGGTGTGGCATGACCAGTATATCAGATGCCATATTTAGACATCACGACCAGGTAGGTAAGCTTTCCTCACTATCATGCAGACACATTCACATTCCTGCCTTAAATAAAGCAGATGAGAGAGAGAAAAAGAAACTGCTACAGCCAAGATAAACAAGTGCATCACAGTATGAAGAAGGGGAGCACAAAAGCACTGAATGGGGGGAAAAAAGACAAATAAACCTACAAAAGCTTGTAATCTGCCACTCTTGACAGATACCTGAAGACAGATACCTGATAGAGAAGTCCAGGATATGTGAAGCGAAGATTTTTCAAATACTGAACATTCCTTTCAATTAAGACGAATGACCTGACTTTGATTATCCATCCATTTCTGGATCTAAATCAGTCGTGAGCTCAGCTACAAGAGAAGCATTACTGTGAGAGACAGAGCAGGACAGCTGACAGGGAGCAGAGCGAGGCTCACACTGCCACGGACCAGTGTGTGTGTGTGTGTGTGTGTGTGTGTGTGTGTGAGAACATGTGTCGTCTGAGTGTGTCGTGGGTGTCCCCTGCATGCGTGCTCTCAGATATGCTGGGATTGGCACTGTGGGTTGGGGGTAGCGTTATTGTAGATGAAAACGCTGAACACAAAGACACACCCCACCTTCATCTCCTCCCCAACAGCTGACAACACACACACACACACAAAGTGTGCATACACACAATCCAGCACCACTTCAAACCCATCGCTTGGCTTAAGTACATCAATGCCACGTGGCACCTGCTCGGGTGCACCCCGGTCTCCACAAATCTCGCAGGCACGCCATTACCCCTCCCTCCCTGCAACACACACACAAGCAAGACGATCACTGGCGTCTTCTACGGTTTATCAAGACTATTATCCTTCCACTTGGACATTCTTTGGAAGTCTTCATGAACACTCACACACTTATGGCGCATGGTGCAAACAAACAGCTGCTTTAGTCAGTGACCTAAAAGACAAACGGATGACTGGTTATCTCAAGTTTAGATTTTTGGACTTTAGGAGTTTGGACAGACTGCAGATCTGATCACTGGGCCTCTTAGAAGCTTTTTACGATTTCGCAAAAACCAAATCTCCAGTCCTGACTCCAAACTCACTCAGCCCTCCTCCAGAACATCCTGTCCTACCAGGGCAGATGTAGTCATCAGAGTGAGAGTTTGATGACACAGGAGGGTGTAAGAGCCACAGGCTATGATTTCTTACAAGTGTAATATATATCAGACGTGAATGGAATTAAATGCAGTATATTTAAAGATTCTGGAATTTTGATAGTGTGACTTCAGATCCAGAGTTTGTCTTTAATTCTACATTTTCGATGGGAAACACTTAGGAACTCCAGATGCTTTCCCAAATCAATCTAAACTAATGGATAGGTGTGTCCAAAGCTTTGACTCATACTCCAAAATTATCAACACGGGTTGGTTGAAACGGTTGGACATCATCCTTGAAGCTCTCTTGAGGTCAGGTATAAATCTCCTCCTTTCTGTGATAAGCCAAAGCTGACACACACTTTAAAAACAGAACACAACGTTGAGGTTTATCGCAAGTGTTCTCATACGTTGCACTTCACTTTTACGAGAGAAAACTCTTTAAAGACTAATTGGCTGGTTTGGAAAACATGTGTCCTTTAACTGCACACCACAATTAAAGAGCAGAGGACGGCTGATTTTCTGTGGGAAGGTGAGACGGCCCTGACTGGTCCTCGACATGTACAGACAGAGGCTTGGAAAGATAACTCTGAAACGCCAAAAAAAAAGAAAAAGAAATCTCATGATAACTTCAATAATCTACATCTGGTCTTGTTATATTGATGATGGAGGCTGGCTGGACTAGAACATTTCTGAATACATTTAACTTTACAAAAAGATTGGCCAAGAACATCCGAGTTAAAACGGGCTAGAATTGATTACTTAATTTTAAGAGTTTACAATTATGTTTCCAAGTGGAAACAAACTGGGAATGTTTAGAGGGTTGTTGGGCAGGGTAATGGGCAGGAAGTTAGAATCATGAGTAGCACGTAAACTTACTGGACTTGACAGAAAAATATGCAACAAAAGCAAAAAAAAACAAACAAACAAAAAAACCCCCCTGAAAACAGGAGCTCTCACACATCACATTTCTACTATCGCACACACACGCAGACACACACACCCACAGCTGTTTGTCATGGTGTCCACACCCATAGAGCAAACTCAGCTCCCTTATTGTTCCAAGCGACCATCATTAACCTCCATTCACGATACGTGTGCACGCACATGCACGTAGACACACACAAACACAAACAAATCACAGCTAACCTGAAACAACATAAAGTACATATGCTTCAAATTAGGAATATTAATTGGAAAAATAGGTTGTTAAGTACAAATATATATTGTTTGTTCAGCACTACACTGCGCTCCATTCTCTGTTGGTTCTACGGGTGACAATCAGTGTTTAATTACACGAGCAAACTTTCGTCCTCGCTATCACTGCACTCAGACCGAAAAGGATTCTTTAAGGTCCTGTCCTAACATGCACGTCATTGTTGATCTGGCAGCTCAGCACTGAGTTATGTTTGCATTAACACCTCTGTTCATCAGTCATGAAGAGCTGAAGGAGTCAGCTATAAGTCAAAGCCTCAAAGTTTCCCCCCCCACAAGCCAGCAAGAAACACCGGAGTGCAGTCCAATAAACACACCTACGTACGCAAATGATTGGTTAGGACTCGACCTTCAAAAGTCATGCACGGTCTTGTTTGTGGACTATGACTAGAGTGAAACATCCAGACAGACTTTGGTCATACCAGCTCACACTGTCGACATCAAGCTACTCCCAGTTAACCCAAACCTCAGACACAAGTACACATCATCAGCAGTTCATCGTCTACAGCTACTTTTCACAGTCAAATGCGCGTACGCACTTAACTTTGTCCAGTCTGCATTCGATCCTGAGAATACAGCAAACAAGTATATATTACTATATCTAAAAACAAAATACTCCCAAGTACACATCTGGTGAAACATCTAGTTTTCAACAAGACTTTATAATGTGAGGTACCATTATCCACACAACAGCTGCAAATAAAGAAAACTGTGATAACTACGAGCTTGTGTTGCATCACCTTTATAGGGACAAATCAAAAGCTGGTGAATCAACAGTTTTGCTGAACCATAATTTTTATTTATTTATTCATTCCTCCAACCAGGAAGTTATTGACATGGACTAAAAGGTACAGTAGGACTGACTGATGCAAACATCTGAATACCCAAAAACCCAAATGAAAGGAAGAGGATGACCAGTGGTAGAAATTAAATGCAATTCCTCAAATACTGCTGCTGCATTAAACACAAATATCTTCAAAACTTAAGCCTTTCACTTTTATCCTGCGTTCTTCAGATCCACAACACGTGAGGATAAATTAAACATTTCTGTAACCCCAATTACATTGGTTTGACAGTTTTAAGTTAGCAGCAACTATTTTTACATACTGAATACCATTAAAAAAAAAGTTTCTACATATTTCGATTGGTTGATATCTTAGAGCAGTGTTTCCTTCATTTTACTTTTCAGATGTGAGGTTTTTTTTTATGCCTTGTTTTTTTTTTTTGTTTGTTTGTTTTTTTTTTAGGTCTTCCCCATTTTAACTTAATGTAATTTCAGAAAAATGCTCATTTAAGCCTGGTCCTCACCAGACTAGTAATTCTGTTCCATTTTATTTTACTTCACCACAGTGTGGGAATTCTCAGTTCTCTTTGGTTTACTCCAGATCAAAAACAAACAAACAAACAAACAAACAATGACTGACCAATCAGCGAACAGAAGGGCATGGCCAAGTGCCGCTGCATCAGTTAGAAATTGACCATTTATTAAGTCCCGCCCCTCTGTTTCTGTTGCTAGGTCGGACAAAATTATCATCTCTCCTGTCCACTCCCATTGTAAAAATCAGGTTTTTACATTGCTTTATTACTAATTAATGTACCAAAGAAAACCAACAGCAACTGGATATTAATAAAAAGGAACAC
>JBAMYA010000022.1:16282788-16347339 GCA_037176975.1 Arrhamphus sclerolepis | reverse complement strand
TCCCTTTAGATCAGTGTATATTGTGTTTTGCTTTTTTATCCTACGTCATGTTGTCAGACATGTTTTTATTTAAACTATTTCTTCATTCTACAGGTCTGGTAGTGATCAGGCCTGGACGTGGCTAGTGAAATTGAACTTTTCACGTAGGGCCAGCTTTGTTTGGATGGTTTTGGTTTTGTTTTCCCTTAATACAGAATGTCTTAAAAAAAGAAGAAGAAGAAGAAGAAATCTGTAAGAGGAAGATACTTACAATCAGTATTGTTTTCCTTCAGATGACTCAGGGACCAAAAAACCCCCAACACACTTGTCAGCCACAACAATAAAACCAGTTGGCTAATATCTGGCATTGCATGTACACATGCATAAGTCCTCAGGCTGCACTGTTGCAACTGTCAACAAGATGGCAGTGGATTTATTTAGGTTCTGTGGACTACGTTTACTTCATGGACCATGTCTGGCGAAAGGGGATTGAAATGATGGCTGATCTAGAATATGGGGAGGTCAGTTAATTTAAATTCAACTCATTTTTTATTCACCTGTATCTGCCCACAAAAAAGTCTTAAAGCACTTTAGACAGAGGACAAGTTCAATTATAATCCAGTTAAATCCATTTCATTGTAGTTCAGTTAATCTAATTCATTCCAGTAGAGTTCAGATTCAAACATCCTATAATGACAATTTGCAAAAAAAAAAGAAAAGAAAAAAGAACATCCTAAACAAGGACCTCAACAAATTACACTGAATATGAAGAATTCATGATATTATGTCCTGATCAGCTCGCTTCCAGACAGGAAGAACGAAAAATAGATTAATTTTACCCACAATTCTATTTAGTTTCAGTTAGTTTTGCATTGCTGGATTTAACTTTTATTTAGGTTTAGTTTTATTTAAATTCTTCAGAAAATGGAATCATTTTTTCACTGTGGCGTTTCAGTTTTAGTCTTAGCTTTTAGCCCTCCCTCTAAATTATAGATCAATGTAAAAGGACCCCACAAAATCTTAACAAGGCGCTGGACTGCGTTGGAGAAGAATTTATGCAAAGCAAACATCATCTGAAGTCATTTTGGTCACAACAACTCGGATCAGCAACTCGTCATCATCAGTGTCATCCGATGACGATGACTCATTTTTAATTTAAGAGAAAGAGCATGCAATTCTGGAACATCCACATCCAGTATTCCCTGAAAAAATATAAAAGGACTGTTTCTCAACAGTCAGGTTGGAAGGCGATTAAGCAATCTTTCCTCTACTTATCTGATGTCAGCGTGACTGTTGTGTCAAAGCATTTCTCACCTCCATTTACATTACTTCATAGAAGAAACTCTGCAACAACAGTAACAGCAGAGGTTACTTCCTATCAGAATTTAAAGACTGTGCATTTGGCAGTGAGGTGAGGTACTGAACTACAGTAATTCACGCTGAGAGTTAATTGTACATGTGGTTAGTGAACTGTGAACATGAGCACTGGAGGTTGGGTTTAGAGTATTAAGAGAGTTAGACTCAGAGGTTTTCTGCCATTGGAAAGTTTTCACCTCAGCGGCAGAGAAATACTCAAAGGATGAGGATGCAGGTCGTGTTGCTAAATGTTTGCCATTTAAGTCACGGTGTTGTCCACGGCTACAATATCTTTAAATTTATAGAAAGCAACACATATAGTCACTCAAAGTAAATACAACCAGAGTATTTGCCGCTGTATTTACGCGGGGAAGCGGGGCAGCTGGTGATCTTCGAAAGGCCTTCCAAAGGAGCAAACCATGTGACGTCCACAAGAGGTCAGGAGTGAATGCTGTGGACATCAGAGGTCTCACACCACAACTCTGGAAACACTCAGGAAGAATTTCAGGACAGTTGCACGTGTGAACATGGCTCCAGTTTTTCCTGTTCCGAAACATACGAGCTACAACAGTTTACTTTTGGGGGAAGCGGGAAATGTTTTCATGGACACAAAGAAAGAAATCTGAGTACAACATGATGATGCAAATAAATGAAATATACATGCACAACTGCTTCAAAGTACTGTATGTACACACTGAGTGGCCCGATTTTACTGAATAAGCGAATCCCTGCAGGCTTACACAACTGACTGAGGCTTTTAGAGTAACTGCATGTCACCTAGACATGAATCTCTCTGTGTCGGGAAATGGCACCTAACACCCTCTACCCTTCAGCTTCTTGACAGATACAGAAAGAGGGCAACCAGCCAACTGAGTGGGTTTATTTAGCCGTCTTTGCAGGTCCCTGTCAGTGTCAGTTAGGTGAGATTTTTCTAACGAGTCATAAAGTGGAACACAGAGAGGCAATTCAGTCGGTACTGGAAGTAAAAATGAAAAAAAAAAGTATGCATTTGATATATCCTTCTCATCTGACCAATATAATTCCACTGAAACATCAGGATTGGATTGGTCGTAAATACCGACAGTGTGATTGCAGAGGAGAAGGAAAAAAATGTGGAATGGAAGATGGAGAAAAACAATTTTTCTAATGACATGAAGCTAATGAAGCTACATGTGGTGGAAATAATGAGGTTAACTGGCAACAGAGGTGAGTTAAACTATTGGTACTGTGTATGAAAATGGTATCCTGAGTCCTTGAGAAGTAAATAAGAGTTCGCTCAACATTTGATGAAATAAGGGTTGAGGCCATGGGGTCACCAGGGATTTTTTTCATGACATTAAGACGGCTCGGAGAATCAAGAGAAATCTCTTACACAAGTGGCTCGGCCAAAAATAAATTGTGAATGGCTGTGATCTTCAGGCTCTTGGGCAGAACTGCATTAAAAACAGATTCATTCTGTGGCGGAAATCACTGCAAGGGTGCAGGAACATGTTTAAAAAGCATGGCAGGGAGTTTATCACTGCATCCACGAATTCAAGTTAAAACTCTCCTGCAAAGAAAATAAATAAATAAATAAATTAGACAAACTAGATCCAGAAAGGCAGCTGCCTTCCTTGAGCCCAGGATCGTTTAAAATGCACCGAGGCAAAATGGAAAACTGCTCTGTGGCCTGAACTGAAAGTTTAAAAATAAAGACAACCCTATCCTGCAACTTTTTGAAACAAATCATTAACAACTAACTCAAAATTAGCATACTTTTCTAACAATAGCAGTCTGTTTTCATTAGGATTTTACAAAACCACAATTTGTTTTTTAATTAAGAAAAGTGGGTAGTGCATCACATCCATCCATTTCCTCTGTACCTTTTTGTTTTTAGTTTCACATTTATTTTCCACTTCAGTTAAGTGCAAATATTTCTTGAAAATTTTCTTCATTTCTTTGCTTGCAGAAATTTAAAATAGGCATCTGGATGGATATGTACTGAAAGAGACAGACATGTTTGATCATACTTGTTTCTGTCTCTTCCAAACCCTTACTTTCTCCTCTGTGCCTCCAGCTGTTTGAAATGGTAGGGGCCTGCTGCCTCGACAACCCACACCTTTATCTTGTCTGGTCCTGTCAGAGATGACGCAGGGAGGGAAATGAAACAGAATGGGGCAGTGTGTGTGTGTGGGGTGATCACAAATAATCTCTTCTATGTGGGAGTCTTGCAGGGTGCAAGCTCAGACTAGCAATGAAAACTAACCAGGGCCAATGTGAAATGAATCCTACCAGCTCAGCCAACAACTAAACCTGAACTGAGCGTCATCTCTGGACACCTGCAAGCCCCAGAGACAAAAAAGGATCCCAAAGAATCCAAACACGCCAGAGAAACCTCCAAGACACGTGTTGGGCCATTTAAAATTGTTACAGTAATCTCCGAGGGCTGTTGTGTAAAAGGTGAACTGAATTGAGATATAGCTGGATAACACCTGGGAGGATTTGAGGAACTTATTGTACAGTCATGCTGCAACGACAGGTGACGCAGCCCTGTTGGGAGGTCATATACGGCAAGAGGAGACTTGAGGCAGGCCTGTCTGGATGCAAAGGCAGAAATAAACGCAGTGCAGGACTGGCCTGAGACTGTCTGTGTTCGTGTTTGTATCTGCTCTGTGTCTCGTTGCCAAGCCGCCAGCATATCAAAGAGACCAGTCGATGTACTACTACTACTAAGGTTTTTGTTTTTTTTTCTCCTCTCGTTTTCTTCTTTGATGTGTTTAAATCTGTTAAGTGGGTGGAGTGGGTCAGAGTCAAGAGATATTTATGATCAAATTCCTTCTAGAAAACTATCTTTCACTTGTCAAAGAAGTAAAGACTGAGTGAACTTGAGAAAAAAAAAAAAAGCAGAGTCCTGGAGGTCATGGTTGCCATGACATTGCCCCCTGCTGTTCAAAGCTCTTACAGACATGTGCAACTAAGCCATCATATATATCTGTTATATCAAATATCTATTATGCATTTACAAAAACAAAACTGGCTTTTCATTAACTATAAATTACCAGAAATATCAGAACTTGTAACTGGGGTAAATCCCTTTCGACTGGAGCAGACAGGACCAGTATGGGGGGAATCTAAGAAGTGCAAGTATTAAAGATAACTCATCCGTCCTGAGTTCTGTTTAACTTAAGGTGGGAGGTCTGAAAGCTTACTGGGTAATCTGAAAACATATTCACTGAGGTCCTTTCATTCAACAATATACTTAGTAGGCAACAAATGAATAAATAGAAATTAAAGTGATTTTTTGTTTTTTTCAGTTTTATACATTTAACTTTGACCCTGCCCCTTAAGTGAGTCTCCAGGATACTCAGTCCAACAACCTCCCAAAGTTCACAGCTTAATAAATGCTGATGTTGAGTGGTACAGTCATGAGGGTTCTGTTGAATTTTTTTTTCGCCCCCTGAAAGGAATAAAGTTGGAAAAAAGAGAGGAAGGAAATGAAGTGAAAGAAAATCTTGAGGAGGTGGAGAGGCATCGCTGTCGCTGCTGCAGCCAGTGAGTCGAGACATGAGCACCGCTGCTTCATCTGCAAGCTCAGGGGCCTCATTTATAAAACTGTGTGTTCACTTAGGCACAAAAACTGAAAATGGCGTGTGCAAAAAAAAAAAACTCTGCTCTATAAAAACAATGTGTACGCACACCTGCACGGAGTTTCTCTTTGTAAATCACAGACCACCTGGAAGTTTGTGCTGCATGTTCCGCCCACAAAACACCTACATTGTACCATATATGGTCAATGCATACGGCCTTGAATGTTTCTGCATATAAATCAGCTGCTGCCAGACATCACGCGTGTTGCCAGGCCACCGTGACAATAAATATGTCAGAACCATGTTTGAGTCACAAAATAAACATCGATCATCGATCATGTGTATGGTTCATATAGAAAAATTCATCTTCACTCAGAGAGCTTATTTATTATTGGTGGATACGAGGGTTACGTATAGATCACAACACAAACCTCCACACATTCATCTACATACACCATATGCACACCACAGTACACTACACACACACCACAATACACCACAGTACACTAAACAACACATCCATCACTGTCTCTCTTCTGTCTCTTGTCTTTATCTGTCCTGACCATTTATGTTCCACTGTCAGTCATGCTAGTCGTCTCAGACAAAATCAGAGTTTTTTGAATCAGTAAAGCTTGTTAGATTAGATGCTCAAAAAGGGGCTGGTGAAGGACACGCTATCTCACACTTATGCACATGGAAATTTGCATCTTCAGCTAGATTAAATTGCACATAGAAAAATTGGATCCACTGATACACATGCAGACAGTGGGAAAAAAAAACAAACTGGAACTAGTTCAGCATAAAAAGTCAAGAGCACTGATCTATTCACCAGTCATCATCAGGGCCCAGGAAATCATCCTGATCCATTAATCCTCCTGGAGTGCCAGCGCATCCATTACGCAGCATTACACCCAGGCATTTCCTAACTGCCTATTTACTCATTACTCATCGTATTCTGACAATTAATGCATCAAACAATGCTATCCACTGCTATCAAATATAAATTGATTAGAGTGGTATGATATATACGTACTGCGCTAAGTGCTTATGGATCACTGCAGGAACACATCTATGATACTGCAGGCTTGGCTGTTTATTGCAAATCTACAAATCTGATATAAACTGAAGGTCTGAGACCTGAGATGAACGTGACTTCAACTCATCACCTCACCATCTGCATCGCCAACTCACCCATCGCCAAAATATGTGTCTGCATGCTACAAACTTCACGTAGAGGTGCGCACACTCTATCATCAAGATTTTTTTTTTTTTTTTTTATAGATCCTGAACTTTGCACGGAAAGTGTCTTATGCAACTTTTAGGCCCTGTTTTGTGCGTACACAACGTTTATAACTGAGGCCCCTTGTTAGTAAGGAGTTTGTTTTTTTTTGTTTTTTTTTTGCATATATTAAAATAACAACCTTTGCACATGGTTTTTGATATGCAAGATAATCATATAAAACTGAAAATTGTTGGGGAACAGCAAATATAGGTAAATAACCACACAAAGCAAACAGAAAATAGCCCATATGTTAAAATTCTAATGTACTTCATGTCATAAAAAATTTGAGGTGACAAGTAATGTGTGTTGTGTTAAATAGCGTGTTCACTATGATCATTTGTTTATGTATATAAATTTCCATACTCCCCAAAAACTTTTAAACAATGCAAAAGAGGCCATATCAATAAGAAATTTAGGGCCACACTGTGTTTAATTGGATTGTAGTGAACCCAAATATTTCCAAAGTACCTTGAGATGACCTATTGTGATAATTTGAGATATAAAAGTGAATGGAACTGAACTAAATTGAAGCGATTTTGGCTGGCTTAAATTATCTAAATCCTTTTATCTGAAAATACAAGAACCGGCAAAAGAAATGAGAGAAAAAGATGAAGTTCCAAAGCAGTTGAAGAGGAGAAGAAGAAGAGGGGATTATCAATTACTAACAGACTGGTAAGACAGAGGTCTGGACAGAGTTTGTCTCCTTTTAAGATTTTCAGCTAGGTTTTTTTCACAGGTAAATTTTTTAAAAAAAGGACTGTGTCTGCTTTCAATTTGTCGCCTTCGTTCTGTCTGTCTCGTGCAGTCCATGGGGATGTCTTTCCTTAATCTTCTTGCATAATATATTCCACATCACCCTGACCAAAGTGAAGGCCTTCTGCCTCCTTCTCAACTCTGCATCCTTAAAACAGTCGAGAGTTTGTCAGTGAGTCAGTGCCAGTGAGTCTCAAATGATATTTTCTCTCAGGAAAAGAAACTAATGTGTGAAACAGGGAAAGATGTGGTTTATATTGAGCGCAGGTTCTTTCTTCTTCTCCCTACTTTATTGTTCGCAGTTGCCATGGAGAGAAAATATAACCATCTCGCTCTCAAAAGGCTGTCTAAATTTAACATCTTTTCCTTGCAGTCTTCTGTTTCCATCGTCTCCACAAAAGAGGACATCAGCAGACAGATATCGATTCAACGGGAAAACCTGTCTAATGCCCAACTCTAGTGGCGAGGGCGGGGGGGGGGGGCAGAGCAGACAAACCAAAACAACCCAGACCATGCAACAAACCAGACACTGTAGTGGTTTCCCCTGGCCTTCTGGCCAGACTCCCATTTTCAGAAACCAGTGGCTTCAAAGGAATAATTCATTTCACAGTCTGGTGGCCAGACACAGAGCCCCAAGACTCATGCCCCTTTTAACACCTAAAAGCAGAAAATCCATATTGGCACTGTGCTCTACTTTTCACACTGCTGTAATAAAAGACAAAAGAGTGAAATAAAAAATACATCCAGCAACAGGCATTGCTAAAAACTTTTTTTCTTAACTACCACCCTAATGGGTGTCTTTTCCCTCTAACACAAAAGACAAACGCATTTCAGTTGAAGGTCCCATAAACTACATTAATTGGCTGATTAAATTTGTTTTCTGAGGTCTCTTAATAGGGTTTTTTACTGAAAATTGCCTGTGTACATTTTTACCCACTATTGCAAAGTCCTGTAAATGTCTCTGTCATGTGAAAAAGTTGTTTTGGTGCGCTCCGCTAATAATTAGGTTACGCAAGAAACAGGAGCAGCGTTTTACCTCGACTATAGTTGAATAAAACAATTTTAGACAAAAACTCTCTTTTCTCATACTTTTACGGATTTATTTCTGCTCTATTAGTCGCCATATTATCTGATATATAATGTGAAGTTTAGCTCCAGGTTATGGATCAAATGTCGGCGTTTACGTTTAGTCAGCTTATTTAGCCACATGCTAACTGACTGTATTTGTAGTTTAGTTATTTACAGGACTTGGACGTGACGCTAATGTGACTAATAGCAACAGCGAAGTCTTCTTGAAACTATCCAAGGTTACAGAAACAATCCAGAGTGAAGAAAAATACAGTTTTCATCGTTAAGACAAACTGATTTTCCTTCTTCTTATCAAACAAGCTAACTGAGCCTCAGCGTGGAGGCCTGAACCTCCGGAGTCCAGCAGAAAGGGGGCGGAGCAGGATCCAAACGAGTCCGTGTAAAGTTTTACGTAACACGTTTTAGGTTTTCAGATCGGATCGTGTTTCAGCTGAATATTTAAGTGAAATGTACATGTGAAGGAGGTAATAATAGGATTTGAGGTTCGCTGCATGTCTGTCTGAAATGTCAAACTATCCGTACGGGACCTTTAAAGTTTTGGGTTGTTCATGCTAAAAGTGACAAGGAGTGAAAGAAATATAGTTTTAATTTAAATGCCTATTTTGCTATAGATTGGGAGGGCTCACTGTGGTTAGAATGCATTTTTTGTTAAAGTTTGGGATACCTTTGTCATTGTGGTAAAAACCAATTTATCCTGTTGGAGCTAGGGGATATGAAACCAATCGATTCTCAGTCAGTTTTACTTTTCACTGATCCAGCCATCCAACCAACTCCTCCAAACACTGAGTGTATACAAGATTTTCCCTTAAACTATCACACAATGTGTGAAAAGAGAGAGACAGTGAGAGTAAGAAGCTACATTGTTAATAAAAACTGTGCTAAAACAGTGATCAGTTTTCATGTCTTGAGTGTCTGGGTTCTTTAGCCACAAACAGAAGAAAAAACTGAGTTGAGACATGACTGACACTGCTCTTTTATCTTTCAGTTAAATTTCAGACAACAGCAAAGATTTGTTAGCTCAGCTTATCAAAAAAAAAAAAAAATCAAAGTAAGAGGGAACAGCAAACTTTGATCTATCCCAAGAAAAGAAAATCCCCCTATAAGCACATGTAAGGTTCACTACTTATCACATAACTCATTTATAGGAGTAGGACCTTCCTTTTTATCTGGAGACCATAACAAGGCCTTTTACATTTCATACTTCTGGTACACAAGATGGATTTCGCAATGTCTGGGAAGAGCCAGCTCTGTTTGTAGACCGGAGCCGGCCAGCTACTGGCTGTCACCTCATATTTATGGACAGATATGAGGTTGACATAAATTTTTTTTTACATAACTCTCACCAACAAAGTCAGCAAGTGCAATACACTAAATATTAAAGAAAATGGTAAACCCACTGATCTGCCAGCACATGAGTCCTTCCACAGATCTTGCTTCACAGTTTTAAAGGTCTTACCTTAGAGGCCCTCCGGCGGTCAGGACACTCAGGGTACTGGCACACCACCCAGTCCTCCTCCTGCGCAGGCTTATCATCTGGAACAGAACACACAGGTCAAGCTGAAATCAAGCTTTATCATTAAAACACAAAACTGGCCATCTGGCCAGATGCATATCCCTTAACACACTTTTGATAGGATTATAAAAATTATATTGCAAGTCATCAGTGTTTGTCTTTAAAAAGTGAAAAACAAAACTTAGGGGAAAAAAAAAGGGAGTGCAATTAACATCACAAGAAACAGTCTCACCACAAACCCATGTAATAAAAAGAAAAGGGGAAGAAAAAAAGAATACTTTGGTTAAGAAGACTTCTGGAAAGAAATATAAACAGTAGGAATAGGATGGAGTGTATTTTTTGGGAGGAGATCAGAGAAAAATAAAGACTGAGGAGACAGGAAGTAGATGGGGAAAAGTAGATGGAGAGGAAGCCCAATTCTGGTTTTTGTACGAAAGTGCACTCATCCCGAGTAAGCCTGCTGCTCCGCACAGAAGAATAACAAATCTCAGCTGTCAAATAAACTCCTAAAATCTACTTTGCTAGTAGCATTGAATCTGTGATAAAAGGCAGCGTTTACATCTGCATCTTCTACATATACACAATAGATAAATACATCATAACAGGAGACGCTGAGTGCACCAATATTTATCCGTCTGTCTAATGAGAAAAACAGAAGACGTGCAGAGAGAAGAAAAAAAAAAGAAAGGCAAGCAAGCAGTGGAAGCCATGCGTGGGGGTGCTTGAAGTAGGACTTTTTAATTTACAAGCACAACAGGAAAAAGAAATAATAATAAACCTTTCCAGTATATCAGGAGCACTTTGTTGCAATGTTGCAAATGAAAAACAGTAATATTGAAGGACTTCTGCTTGAAAGTCACTCTTGGCTCAACTCTGAGGCTAATGTTGATGTTTTTTTAAACACCAAAGAAAAAAGCTAAGGTCAAAATCTAAGATGCCACAGGGAAAGAAGTCACTTGGCATCATCCAGTTAACTACTCTGACAGGTCAGGGCTTTTCTTAGGACAGAAAGAAAAAAAAAAACACTAACTGGTCCACACCATAAAGGCCGTGGTTTGCCCACTGGCCTGTTGGCTTGTTAATAGTGAATTTGCTTAATTACAAAATAAAAGTCATGCTAGCCATGCTAGCCACTCTGTGCTAATATGATGCTGTGCTACAGACAAAAATCAATTTCCCCTTAAAGAGGAATGAATCACTGCAAGAAAAATGGCATTTCATTCTATCAAACAAGTCAACAATCATGGTCAAGATGAGCACATAGATTCAACATCTTTGGACCACAAAAGCCTAAATGCTAATTAGGTAATTCTGGATATTGTAATCCCAGAAGTGTGACAATCTTAGGGCAAAGAAGCCTTTGTTGAACACCTTTTACCAATCCAGCTGAACCAGATCCTTCCAGATTAAGCCGGGAAGGAACTTCAACTACCTTCCGGGGGAAAGGAAAAAAAAAGTTCTCTCCCGTGTCTTTGCTTTGCTGGAAGCAGGCCGAGACGCGCTCTCAGCGCTGGCGGTGGCCTCTGCCAGCAGGCATCAGGCTAATGGTTCCCTGAAGGATTATAAGCAGCAGGCTGCAGAGAGTAGCCTCAAGCTTTTATGGAGTGTTTCACATAGAGGCACAACCTTTTCTGCCACAATGAGACTTCACAGTTTTCCATAACACAAGTATAACCCGGCCTCAGTGGATTGATCTCGCATGGCATTGAACGGAATGGGAAACATTGAAAAAGAAAAAAAAAAAAAAACAACTCAAGAATTAAGTTTACCTTTACTGGAACAGCATCCATTACAATACAAATTGACAGAGACCCAGAGCATGACCCCCAAGTGAAAAATTAAAGGTAAGAAGCTGTAGCAACTAAGAAAAAACAAGTACATCTTAATGTGTGTGGATATGCTTCAAATCAATTAGTGCATTGTAGGATTTGATGGTAGATCCTTTCACCTATGTAATCATGGCCAAAGGTTTTGGCAGCAATACAAAAATTGTGTTTTGTTGCCTGATTTGAAGTGAGAAATTAGATTGTTTCTAGATTAATGTGTAAAGTGTACAGATGTACTCGTACATATATCGCAAAGTGTTTCATTTGAATACAAATCAATTTAATAGCAATTTTAAAAATCCAGTTTGGCTGCATTGTGGGCCCAGAAGAGCTTGACCAAGTAAAATCATTTCATAAATCCAATGATCAGCATCAGTACAGTATGATTTTTACAAAGGAAAGTAGTCAAGACGGAATCATCTTCTGGTGTTAGACAGGGTTACCTCCATAAAAACATGTGCAGCCATCACCGTCTTGCATCAAAATGGTCTAGCATGCCAAAATTCCTGCTAAAAATATTGTACTTGAAAGAGGCCTTTGCCACATCACCAAAAACTTCAAAGAGAGGTTCAGCTGCTGTGAAGAAAACTTCAAGGCATCCAAAGAGTGCCCAGCAGGTTTGGGCAATCTTGGAAAACAGTTTTGTTTTCTTCTGAGGAGTTAGCTCAGGAATTGTGCTGCCACCAGCGCAGTACTTGTTCAGCTGTGATGAGCATCTGCATGCACATGGAGAAACACCTGAGTGGCTTCACTTACAGTTCAAGTCCAAAAACAGGAACACAGAAAGAGTGTGGTATCAAAGTGTTAACACTGTAAACATGACCTCTGAATGAAGCTGATGTATTTGCCATCAGAAGCTTTTGAAACTTATGAAATGCTTATAAATGATCTTCTGTTTACCAGTAGGAGAGTTTAGCTTCTACAGGACCATAGTCATATGTTTAAAACAAAGAGAGGCTTAACATCAAGAGCATGGCCCGAGCACATGATTTCATACAAAGAAAGCTCAAAAAAGCCCCAGAAGGCTTTGCAGGGAAAACCCAAGTAATGGTGTCCACTGGGTGGCAGCACCAGTAAAAGCCACTGCACATAGAGAATTTATGTGATTTAGCATGAGGGTAAGAACAAAACATGGAACATTATCTGAATCTCACAAGAAATTCCACCCTATGTTCACTTCAATTCAGCAGGGAACAGATCAACACTAACTGTGTGGTGATCCTGTGTACTTCTACTGGAATAACTGGAGGAAGCCATGGCAGAGAGGGACGTGCTTCTCCAGAGCCCGGGAGGAATGTGAACCCCCTCACGCAACGTATTCAGAGGTAGTTGGGTTGCCCCTCACTGTACAACATGATATAAAAGAAACGTAGCCGGCCTCTTATTGTGCCTGTTTGCCCAGTCATCTGACAGATGAGAACAGAATGTGGTTGCGTCCACAAGTCCCCATTTTTAGTGCTATCCAAATGTATACTTAGCTTACCTTGATTGGAAAAAAAAAGTTGGGACGCTTTGTAAAGTATACATAAAAACAGAATGGAATGATTTACAAATCTCACACCCATATTTTATTCTCAACATAAATAATATATCAGATGTGGAAACTGAGATATTTTACCATTTCACTGAGGACATTAGCTCATTTGTACTTTTGTGAAAGCGAAACACCTCCAAAATATTAGAACAGAGGCAAAAAACGAAAAGGCTTGAAAAGGCACATCAAAAACAAATGGCGGGCCATTTGACAACTAATTAGCTTAATTGGCAAAAGTCAGCAGCATAACTGGGTATACAAGGAGCATTTTGAAGACACAGAACTTCTTGGATGGATGGAGGTTCACTTATTCAATGGCAGATCCCACCATCTGCGTTACATAATATCATGAATAGACTCACAGAAAGATCCAAGAGTGCCTAAGGTCCTAAGGGACAATGCCAAAGGTCAAAAGTGGATGTGCATGATTTCAAGATCACAGTTCTAAATTAACTAAACTCGGTACACAAAGTGATGCTGGCCTCAAACTGATGTAATACAACAGTACATGATCAACAGTGTTGGCTTCACTAAGAACGAATAAATAAATACAAACAAAATAAAACTCCCAAAGGACTTTAGCTAGCAACTAATCAAAAGGGATAACACAAGCAAAAAATGGTGCACAGAAGTACATCCTGCAGCCGTTTACTTCTGTGATCCGGAACTGGAAACTAGCTACAAATGTCAAAGCAGACCACATGACACAAGGTGTACTGCATAGTTCAAAGTACAGAGTTGGCAACTTAGAAAAACAGTCTGATTTGTACTCCAGCTAATTTTGAACCATCATTGTATTTCCCACAGCAGAGCAAAGCTAATGGACCGGCACCAACACAACCAAGAAACATCTACGTAATAGGTCCACATGTTACTAAAACTACCCCCCACTGGTGGCAACATGCAATCATATTAGCATTTGCAAAGCACCAACACAGAACAGTTACAGAACCAGCCTCAATAAGCCTCAAGTAGTTCACACTGCTTAAATCAACCCAGACCAAGCTGCCAATTTTGAGATATTTTAGCACTTGGCACTTTGACAGCTTTGTCCCTCCTCTTTGCAATATGGTGCCGTGGTTCAAGGAAAAATGGGCTTCAACGACTGTATAAATCTACAGGTCATGTGACCAGATGGTACAAGCCAGTAAATAGAAGCAGGGAGAAATGCTACCAGGGAAAAACCTAAGAGATCAACCGAGCTTGTAAAATAATAGACCTTCTACAAAAATATCAATGTATAATTTCATGACAGTCACAAGCTTAAATAGAGATGTTTTTGCAATGGCAGCCAGCGATGCATCCTTGGATTTCTACAGCATTCCTGCTGACTACATTTCCAACTTATACTAGGTTCTGTGAAAATGTAAACGTGTTTTACAGGCATTTCAGTGTTGCAAATATTTACCGTGATAAGCACGCCCAACATTTACTCGTTTTGCTCGATCACTCTCTATCTTTTTTGTCTTTCTCACGTCCTTTGTCATTACTTTCTTTGGTTTCCTAGTCACCTCTGCCACGATGTTTGCCCTGCAAAACTGAACTTCTGAGTTAGCTCCATCCATTGCTGATGTGTGGTGTAAAGTTATGTGCAGCTGTCACAACAACATGCCGTCCCAGGATTCAGAAGTTAAGCGAATAAGTGATAGACGTTAATGACCCAGTAAAACTTCCTAAAATGTCCACTATCACACTCACCATCCAAAATACAAACCTTTTTTTGTCCTTTTTATTATTTTTCTTGCAAAAACACACTATTATCTGCCTATCCTCCATCTTCTGTCCTACTTGCTCATATCTTGCTGACTCTCCTACTTTCTCTCTCTGATGAAAGGGAATTCCTGAACTCAGCAGTGCTGATTAAGCCAAAAGCAAACACAAGCACACACTGTACACAAACACATGTGACAGCAGACAATGAGCTTGCACACTAAAGAGACAGTGGGGCATTGCATCAAAACAGCTCTCTCCCGGCCTGCTCGCCATGAGACACTGCCTGAGACCCACTAGGTGCCCATAATTAAACCTAGAGCAGTGGAGACAAGTTGACCACTTAAACATGGCTTCCATCCCTTCTGGTTCCACTTCTTTATTTACAGGTTTTGCATTCTTTTAATGTAGGTTCCTTCCATCCAGTCAAATCTCACCATGCACCCCACATGGTAAAACAAATGTTGAAATATTTAGTGAGCTCTCAGCCAATCAGAAAATAAATCAACCATTCTGATGGTCTGTAACTCCACACAACAAAAACTTTAAAATTTATGGCATCTGATACAACAGAATGCTCCTAGGCTCAGGGAAATTTGGTTAATTGCATTATTATTTTTATTTATGAAAGAAATGATTAATTAAAATAAGTAGGAGATTAACTGGTCAATAAAACAAATTCATTAGCTGCAGCCCTCAATCATTCAATTGCTGCTTTTTTTTTTTAAATGACAGTGTGTCCAAAATGTGTCCAGAATAAATAAATAAATAAATAAATAACCACTTTTATTTTCAGCACAACTCCTGGATTTAAAAAAAACAAAAAAACAGTAATAACTGCGACTGTCATGAAGATAAATCTGTCAAATGTGTTATTGTATAGAGGAAACCAGAAGTTTTATTTTCATTTTTAGTTTCACTTTCATTCAAACACAACCCCGCTTGACCTCTTTGCTGATTTTACATTCTTATACAAACAGGTTTTTCTGAGTCAAGAGGATTTAAAGGTGGGAATTAACAGGTGTTTCTGACAAGATGTGATCAATAAATTCCCAGGACAGAGCCACTTCCTTGTGCCTTAGACTCGAGAAGTTCATCTTAATGTGGGAAGAGGCTGAGCTGAACACACGTTTAGCTCGAAGGGTTTTTTTTTTTTTCTGAGGAATGTTAAGAATGCTTAACTCTGCTTCGTGCTTGATGAGGTCTCAACATGGCACATGGAAAAGAGGTGAGCTTATGACTATGTTTGTTCAGGCTTTCACTCCTTTTTCATGTCCACATGACTTTTTTGGGCCTCCATAACCTCCACCCCATATGCAGTGTAATATACACCTCCAGGCCAGGAGATGGTTAAGAAAAAGACTTGTGGAGGACGAGTACAGATGGAAGGCAGGTGGAAGGCATATGGGTAGATAGAGCTGGCAAAGAGACACACAAATCAACAAAAACAGGCAGACGAGAATAATCAAGATCATTAAGGAAATATACCTCATATTTTCTGTCTCCCCCTCCAAACTAAGCCATAAAAAGTTTCAAATGTATTATAATTGTTATGCTTGAGTATATCATGAAAAATATTTTTTATTAATTTTCAAACCAAATGGTTGCTTTGCCAGGTCTAAAGATTGTTTACGATCATTATCATTAAAGGCAGGGTTGGCGATTTCTGGATGATGTCATGTCTGTTGATACTTAAAAAGCGAGCTCCCCCTCCCCCTCCCTGCAGTGTTTCCCAAGAAAACATACACCGTCATAAACTCCCTTTTAGAGCCAAAAAATACTCTCCCTTCCCATTTACAGCAGCTGAATTCAATTTAGCCGGTATCAGTGGGACAATTCTTTTTTTTTTTTTAATTCTTCAAATAACTAGAAAAAATGTTTTGGTACCAATTTAGTGCTAAAGCTAGTCAAGAACAATCATACACAAATAATACTTTACTTAGGAAAAGCCCGATTTATGCAGCAACTATGCACAACACATAGGACAGATGTTGGTGTTTATGCTTGTCTGTTGTCATTTGCATCGTTCTGTCACCACACCACTAATAGCTAGATGATGGTGACGGTAATATTCTGAAGCTTTCTAAGGAACAGAAAAAAAAAACACCCACATTCAGCTAGGGTGGAACATAGCAGCTTTAACACTTTCTATTAGAAGCCAAAAAGATAAAACAAACAATAAAAAATACCCAGAGGGTCTTCCTATGTACCCTTTTTCATGTCGAGATTAAATTAGTCTTACGACCCTGTCCAAGATTTATTCTTCTTTGGTCTCATGGTCATTCTCTCGTTTTCTCTTCCATAATTACTTTCTTCAGTTTCTTACTCACATCTCCTGTGATGTACGCTGTAGCTCTGTGAGCTAATTTCATTGTTGTTGGTCGTTTGTGCTTACTAGCTAACTTCAAGGTTTCAAAACAGAAGTCTGCAAACCAAGTATGCAGTCACTTTGGCTGTATATACTTTATCATATTAACAAAATAATACCCATTAAATAAAACACTAAAAATCAATGAAATAACAGCTAATTACATAAGAAAAGTGAATAGCTAACATCTTGGCTAATTGATCTCTTCAATTATTCCATATTATCAAATTCTCAGATGAACCGTTTTTTTTTTTTTGTTTTTTTTTTTATGTGATTTTTCTTTAAATTAAATATTGAACTGATTTTTGTCTGCCAGTAAAAACGGTTTATACGTGCCTATATTTTCGCCCGTGATGTCATGAGCACTTCAAAGATGGAGGTGACCAGTTTTCATTGCCTACATAAAAGCTTAGCTCAGCTTAGCATTGTATTGTATTGTGCCCCAACAGGAGCTAATGTTAGCCTGTAGCCCAGTGCTACAGTCCCGTCATTGTTAATTGAAGATCAAGTTGTAGCCGGTAAATACGCGCGACTGCAGCAGACTCGGAAAAAATGCCACCTGCACAATTCCCCACTGAAGACAGAAGCCAGATGTTAATGCATGTGATGATTTCTGTTCATCGTGAAAGGGACCAATGATTAATGTAGTGGAGAAACGTTTGCATAAAGGTCATTCCTTACTCTGTGGAGTAGTTAACTTAATGGAAACAAACCTTCTAATACATTATAAGTTGGGCATATTCACTAAAAAGTCCTATGACTGAACCTCCACAGAATTCCTCTACAGGTGGATCAGTCTTGGCAAGCGACATCGGCAGGCTCCAGCTGTTTCCAGTGCTAAGGGGTAAGAGTACAGCTCTTCTTCTAAATGTTGTTTATAGTGTTTAAAACACAAATGTGCATCACACACTCTCTGCCCCCTCCCTCCTCCACCACATCTGAGCAAACCCAGGGTTGCCATGAATAAAACTCAAAACCACAGAACGACAAGTGTAAACTGTTCCACAGAAGGGTGGAGGAGCAATCAACGATTTTTAATTTACAACATGGAAAGAAACAAATATATAATTTACTTGACTGATTTGCTTTTTTCTGTGTTTTTTTTTCTCAAAAGGCAGATGTAGCATTCTCTAATATCTTTATGAATACCTGCAAATGTACCTTTCAAAATAAGCCTGAGTGTTAACTGAAACCTCAATAGCATGTCACCATAAGAGGTGTCATGAGGGGATTACTGCATAGCTTTAATTTTTGGGGGCATTAAGGCCAGAAAGTATGACAGTTGGAAAAGTAAAGTAGTGTGTAATAGTACTGACAGTACTACTATAACAGTGTGGTATTTTGTGATACCATTTTCTTTTTATGGGGTTTAAACTTGGACTAAGCGAAATAGAAGTATGTTCTGCTGTTTCTGGAACGCATGGCTGATTATGACCTGAGGTGTGTGTGTGTGTGTGTGCGCGTGTATACACACACTGTGGGCACATTTTAGACTAGCAGGAAGGTGCAAGGCAGCTGGAGTAAACCAGTATTTTTGTTGAACCCAAAATATGACTCACCATGTTTCAAATGAAAAATCAAGGATGCGAGTAATTCTGCCCAACACTTTAAACATTAGACTTGAGTTCTATAGATATAATTCACCTTTCTATTGGCTTCTTTTGTATGGTTTAAGATGATCCATGCTCAATGTTGATTAAATCAATTCCATGATTTAAATATTGATTTATGTATACACATACATACACACATGTACAGATGAAGCTGGAAACTTAAACTACTTTATTAAAAAAAAAAACATATGCAACCTTTTTTCACTGATATTAAATCAGATCAAAGTTTTCCTGTCTTAAGTCAGTTAGGATTACCAAAATTATTTCTACTTGCTTGATGCCAGAATGATGAGAGATTTTTATTACTCTCTTTAACGTCTAACATTTGCATACATTTCTTTAGTATTATGTAGCATTTGTACCCAAATTTTAAATTCCTGGCTGATCCCTTGAGATGTTGCTCAATATTGCGACTTAATTTTCTTTACTCATGATGCCATTGATTTTGTGAAGTGCACCAGTTGCTCCTGCAGCAAATCACCCCTACAACATGACATTGTCTGCCCCGTTCTTGAGAGCTTCCCCGTTTTCTCCTCCAAATGTAACGATGGTCATTGTGACCAAATATATTTCCATATTAGTTTCATCAGAGTACAGGACATGTCTCGAGAAATAAGGGTCGTTGTCTCTGTGTGTAGTTGCAAACTATAATCAGACTTTTTTCTATCTCGCTTTTGGAGTAATGGCTTCTTCCTCGCCGAGTAGCCCGTCAGTACAGTACTTGTTTATATTGACACTCCCTTACCAGCATCTTCAGAAGGTATTTTGCTTTTGTTCTGGGACTGATGCACACATTCAGCATCAAAGCAGATTCATGTCTGGGACGCAGAACCTGTCTGCTTCCTCAGCGGTAGGATGGAAGGACATTCCCGTGGTGTTTATACTTGCACATAACCTTCAGACATCTGGAAACTGTACCCAAGGATGAACCAGACTTACAGAGGTCCACACTTCTCTTCCCGATATCTTTTGATTTTTCACTTGAAGCAATATGTTTCTAGTGTGTCTTAAAATACTTCCACTTATCTGCGTCCAATTCACTAAAAATGTTATCAGATGAGCTTATCAGAAACATCCTAAGCCATGACATCATCATCTAGGCTTTCACAATTTTTTTAAAAAGGCATAGTAATATTAGTATATAAACTTCTGACTGACGACAATAATAAACAATTTTTTTTTTAATCTCTCTCATTATTCTAGCATTTAGCAAAAAAAGAAAAATGAGACGTGAGCATCCTCTGTATTTAGTATAAAACACAATGGCATAAGCATCTTTTTTTTTTTCTTACCATTTCTGTAATAAAAGTAGCACCTTAAACCTGGGATTAGAAACACGGGTACCACTCAGGTGCTTTCCCTTTACACATAATATTATAGCACATACTGGACAAGCATGCGAGCTAAAACAACACGATGGCATCAACTTTTATACTGGAGTGGTCCACGATTTCTGATAATCACTTTCTGAGATTATTGAACCAGGTCATTATTTTTGACTGTACCACAGAGAGACAGCCGCCTTGTATACACAAATGAAAAAAGGAGGGGATAAAAGGGTGGACTGGAGACTGAGGATAGAACATTCATTAAAAAAAGAAGTGAATATTGAATACCACTTTATGAATAATGAATATTAAAATATTGAGATACTTGGGATAAGCCAACATCTATCTTTCAAATATACAGTAGTACCTGACCAGCCATCTGAATCCTGCAAGAGTACTTGTACCATCATAAACTCAATACAACAGTATTAACAAGAAGCTAAGCTAAGCTAGCGAGTATCTAGCTAATTTCACCACTAACTTCATATTAACAGTCACAGTAAACATGGCAGTTGACCTTGACTCTTGTTTTAAGACTGAAAATGTACAGGGTAATAGCTTCTACAAACATGTTTTCAACTAGCTACCAAACAGCAACCATCCCACTTCCAGGTTGAAGCCCATCTATGAAGTATGTTTTGTTGCAGTACCTCGACTGACCACTAGGTGTTGGCTCCAAAACAGAGCCCGTCCTCATGGACTCCCAAGTATTTTAACACACAAGGAGTCCATGAGGATTCACTCTGTAACGTTGACCTAAAATGGCCAGCGTTACATATTTACAGCCTTCTTTCTCTCTTTTTTTTCATCTGTATTTACATATTACATCCATGACAACTGTACAGGGGGTGAATTTAGTTTTTGTACCACATCAGATTAATTTATATTAAGAAATAAAGCTGACCAATCAGATGCCTGGATTTATTTGAAGCGCATGAATGACAGCTCACCATTGGCTCTGCCGATGGCTTTGACAGCTCTGACCCGCCTGTTTCCAACATGGATCTGTGCATTTTGAGGAAAAACAAAAGGTCTTCAAAGGCTCTCTGTACAAATCTATGGGTCACATGACATGTATTTATCGTCAATGTGTGGTACACAGTCCATTTGGTCACACTTTCTGTTCTCTTTTGGACAAAAGGAGACAATCTTTAAAGAGCAGAAACAGAAAACGAAGGTCTGTAAGCAGAGTCGAAAAATGTTTGACAAAAAAAAAATAAAATGTTGAAAAGAGGAAAGGATGGAAGTCGTCTCAGTAGAGTGGCTGGCATTCTAAGTTTTTGCGTTCTGCCAAGTATGTCTGCCTCCCCAGTCAAACTGACCAGAAAGCAGCTGGATTTGTAAGAGGCTGGCTGGCAGACAGGACAGGATGAAGTACATTCCTCCCCGGTCCTGTTTTATCACTTCCCTTTCACTAATGGCATGACTCGGGCAGCACAGTGGAAAGCAAGTGCCCCTGTGCCACATCAAAAAAAAAAAAAGAAAAAGTACTGCGAGGAGACAAGGAAGCATTTCAGTTTCAGTTATGCAATTCTTTATGGGTACATGTTTCATCAGTGTTGCTGTTTTCATCCGCTCTTTCTTCTTTTATACCTCATGTGAGACTGTTGCCATGTCAGGTCACCGAGTTCTTTCCACGAGGGGGGGGGGGGGCAAAAAAAAAAAAAACCCTCTGCATGATAGGTCTGAATATCTGCTTGTGGGAAAGGTACATATATAATAAATATACACCATTGTGAAGTAATTTCTTTCCTATGTTATCTCCCACATCTGGAAGATTAATGAGCGGGAGGCTTGGTGGAGTGAAATACACACATCCAGCTTCTTTTTCCATTCTGCTGCATAAGAGTAGACTTCTATGCAAAGATCTTACAGCACATGATAGCCCTTAATGTAGGCTTCAGTTTTTTTGCAAACAATAGGCATGTGAGAAGTATATGTTTCAAGGAGGAGAAAAAATAAGATAAAATAAAATAATAATCCCAGGTCATTAAGGTAGAAATCTGCGTATGAGTGACTCATTTTAAATAATCTGCTATACTGTAAAACTGTAAGACAAACAAACATAACATATACACCACACAACCTCCTGTTTCACTGTGCAGAAACTACGTACACACTAATGACAACTGAAAACTAGCCAATTTATCCATCTCATTCCTTGGCTTACCAGACAGATTGTGGATGACATCCAGGGATGACGACCAAGAGTAGCGCTCTGTTCCCATCTGGTTGAGAGAGGAGGGCAAAGCCTCCAGCTCATATGTACCGCGTTTCTTCCAATACAGAAACATCTTCTTCAACCAGGTAGTGCTTTATGGTAATAAATATAAATATGTTAATGTTTTACATTTAAACTACACTATTACCACATATTAATCGTGTAACACTACACCCCTCCACCATCAGCACCCCAAGAACGTCTGAACATTTGATTCGTCATACTGACCACCTTTGAAAATAAAACTTGCCAGCTACATCTTGCTTAAAATTCTGTTCCCTTCCAAGATGTTAATTCAAATTCTTCACCTCCACAGCTACCTCATGCTGCTTGTACTTGGTAAAACTCGCTCTCTAAGTCTGATCCTACTTAAGTGAATGTCCAACTGAGAAAAGAAACCTCTTTCAAGTACAGTCCATTACATCACTAGGCCATAACAGTATTGATTCTGGAACTGGCATAAATTTTACCACTGCCACCCACAAAGCAAAGGCCAACACATATCTCTGAACCTTCTGTTCGAATGCCTCTTCCTGTTGATCCTGCAGACTTTTAGCTTCTCCACTAATCATCCATTGAGAGCCACCCACCAGGAGCTGTCAAGCACCAACTGCTGCCCTCTTCTAATCCATTTAACCAGGCTGTTCCTGACTAAAATTACAGACGCCCAACTGCTGAAAGGTGTTGCAATCTTATCTCCAGAAGTAAGCAACATTTCCTTCGCTGCTGCCGCCCCTGAGCCCCGACTTCATCCATGGCAATGCTGCTCAAACTGCACAGAGCTTGTGTGTGTGTGAGGCAAGTTGTCCATGTGTAGGATCTCCTGGCAAAGGGGGGCTTTCTACCCACTCCATCAGACAAGTGTTGTATTCACACAGAGGTGAGTTGCATGCTGGGATGGGCAATCTGGGCTAATGCCTTTTGGACTGGGTGACACAAAGATCTCTTTTAAGTCTCCTCCTACATCCTGAGTGGACTTTATGTTTTGCTCGAACTGTAAAAGGCTGACATTTTTCTGCATAGATTAGTGCCCGCTCCCTTTATGGGCCCAGAAAGATTTATTTATTTTTTTTCTGAATGCACCAGCTCTGTGCAGAATGAGCTCAGTTGTTTCTGTGGACGTACAATGCACACATAATCCCCTTGATTATGAGAATGAACTACCAAAGTTTTGTTTCAAAACGCTAAACTGAAACAATACACTTCCCATCTTTAATATATTTGAAAACAGCTGAGGGTTTTAAGACAACACGCAGTTACATACTTCAAATAAAAAGGCATAATATTTTCCTCAACGTTGCTCTTGAATGCTCATGCACTGCTATTATGCATCTAAAATAAGAGAAGAAATACTGTGAGAATGTGCTGTGCTGGCCGGGGGAAGGGAGGGACGTTGTCACACATAGCGACCCACATGTCCAATTTTGGGATAAGAAATTAGAGGGTAGGATGGAAGCCGGTTTGCTGTTCAGCTTTGGGCTTTGCAGACATATGGTAATAATCTAAAGCAGCTTTGAGCACACAGCTTCCCATTTAATGAAGAGAGCAGTCGTGCAGCTTGAGAACTGGGCTGCAAGCACAAGAGCCAATTTCCACCTACTACAGAAAGCGGGAAGCCGAGGGGGTATTAGAAGGCCTCGTTTTCATCATCATCCACCAGATCAGCTTTTAATAAAAATACCTTTGTTCGTCATATCAAGAGCACGAAATACCTATTCTGTTGCATCACTAATGCTGACTTTCAAATGCATTTTGCTCTCACTCACATAATATTCAGACTAATTAAAAGAAAACCTTGAATTCCTTCGCCAATGGGCTCCATACAACAAAAACACATATTCTTTCCATGCTGAGAGATTCTGGCAGCTATCTAAAGGCACAGGATGCAGCATTCAGGTCCAGTCCTGGTCTAATAAATACCAGGATTCGGGTGAATCAAACGTTTCAACACACATTATACAGTCTTATTCAATTTATACACCTCTGTGAAGTTGTAGTCTGACTCAAAAGATGGCAATATCTGAAATAACCAGATGCTCGTGTCAAACGGGCTTCTGTTCCTCTTCCATGACAATCTGTGTTAGCATTTCCAAAACAACGTTCACTATAAGAAACAGCAACGTAAAGCTCCATGCCGAAAACAGTAAATTTGGAAGAATATTTTCATTGCCAAAACAACAGGTCTGTTTTTATTCTGTGAATGTGGCCGTGAGTTCCCCCAGAACAAGACGAGTCTGCTTCTAATGATCCTCCTGGAGACTTTAAGCTCAAAGGAGGTAAATATACCATTGGATAAATTTGTTGTTTCTTGTGATTGCCTACACCCTCATCCTTTAAAATATTAATAAACGTGGCAGGAAACAAACGTAACGTAGGGAAAAAGAAAAAAAAAGTCACAATGAATGGCCCTAAGCAGCATTCCTCATTACCCATCAGCTCAACATATGAATAAGTTTACAAGTCGCTGTCATCTGATCTTAAAACTCCATCTAAACAGAAAAGAAAATTGTGATCCTAGAAGTGTATAAACATCCTGCACATTTCAACAAACAGCCTCTCTGTAGTAATCTGTGGATCAACGTATTCAACTCTAGAAAGCACAATCCCAAATACCAAAGTTTATTCAATAATGCAGTCTTCCTGCACTGTAAACACAATAGCAGGAGCGGCTACGAGCGTTTTCGTTGTCGGAACATGAATCAGAAGTTACAAGTAAAATTCGCTTGTGCAATAACGTGGCCTTCAGTAAAATCATGCTAACTGAAGTTTTCATGGTGAGAAATGAGCGTGAGGAGGGAGCAATATGACAAAACTGCAAATGAGTCAGTGTTTTCGCCCCTGGGAAGGGGTAAAAAAAAAAAAGGGTGAACCTGAGCACTAACAGAGGAAGAGCAGTCCAAGGCTTGCATGTGCAGGAGGTTATGGGTTTTATTTAGCAAGGTAGCCCATCAAAGAGGCTGAAATTAATTCTTCACCGACAGCATAATACTGATACTAACTCCATTGTGTGTTACTGAACTAAAAGAGACAACAAAAAAGAAAAATGGCCTCTTCAAAAACTCTTGAAGAGAGTCTGAAAACTGTGACTTCAGCATTTTATTTTGATTTCTAATATGCATGGAGGAATTGGCATGCTCATCAGTCAACAGTGTTTTTACATGGGCATCAAGCTAATTTAGGGAACAAAGATACTTCAAACCATTGATGCACAATGGGATGAAATAGATGCACATGTGAGACCTGATGAGGAGAAACATCAAGCTACATCCACCTCAAGGTCCCAAGACTGATCAGCAGACGTCATCTGGGTTTCCCTTTCCACTACTTTCCAAAATAATAATCTATCACTCCATACATAAAGAACAACAATTTTTCATCCAGTAAATATCTGCTGCCCGTCAGCCTGCTGAAGACAACTTCCACAGCTGCATCCTCTGGAGCTCCTGACAGCGAGCATCCAGCTCTAAGTTAAAGGATGCTGAGTCAGTTTTAGAGTTTGTCATTAAGACGATGGCGCTTTGAGCTAAACACACGTTAGCGTGCCAACATACGATGACAATGCTGCTGTGTATACAAACAGTAAATTCATTTGTACAAGAATCTTCTAGTCTTATCGATTTCTCAAATCATTTCAATCACAAGACTCATCCAAATAATTTGAAATTGAATAATATCTTGTTATTGCCCAAAGGAAAATCACAATGTTGCAGCAAAAATTGAAGGAAAATAAAGTCGGTGAACATATTAATGCGACCTTGGAGGTGCTGCAGCAAGAGGGACATGTGGTTGAAATCTTGGCAAAATGACCTGGATGCACTGGGTTGTTGTGTGTGTGAACACGACAAAAACTGAGCAGATGACATCATACGCAGAATTGACAGTTGACAGAGTTTAACAGACTTATCAGATAATATGACAAGAAACTCAGAAACTCAGACAGCAGTTGAATATTTAGGATGCCTAAACCTTAAAGTTTGTTAAAATGTTTAATGGAAATATGGTCCACACAGTATATATTATTGCTGGCAAAGCCTTCAACTCTAAGAGTGTTTCAATGTTGAATATATTCAATAAAACTTGAATTTCAAACATAAATGATAATAATAATAAAAAAAGTAAACTGGCAGAGAGACATAACAAATGTTCGCTGGCAGTATTTAATAAGCTCAGGTTCCAGTTACAGATGTTCAGTGTCTCAGAAATGGAAACAAATCCCTGGATGATGCGACATCGCTCCACTGTCACCCTCCTCGACTGCAATTGGTCCATACCTGGAATAAGATTTCAGCTGGAGCTGCACTTGTGTGGGACATGTGGACAGAAGAGCGGCCCTGCGATGTGGCCCCTGGAGCTGATTGTGAAAAGAAGAATGCTGCACATTGTGATTTAACAACAACAGGGCCTTCAGTCAGAAACTTCAAGTTCACTACAATACAGAGCTCTACAGGAGTCCATTCCTGCTCACGGCTTTAACCTTCTATAAATCAATCTTCAAACGTTAACAGGACTGACTGACTGACTTACTACTGTCCAATACAGTACACTTCCCTTTGGGGATTAATGAAGTATAATTGAACTGGACTGATAGTGCCAGCTGACTGTACTCCAGTAATTACCAATAACAAAGTGGTTCAAAACAGCGATTTCCTCCTTCTGACTAGCATGGTGCTGTGGTAATTTTCCACAACCAGCAGACGTGCAATGCTGCAGTGAAACACAGGCGCAGTCCCGTCAACTAAACCACGTTTGAGCCAGTAGCCAGAGGCTCATGCGACTTAACGCTTCAGTTCTGACCACTAATTCAAAAGTGCCAGAGCCACACAGCTGCCACCCCCCCCCCCCCCAAAAAAAAGGATTCTGTAAGAGAAATGTAGAAAATGCTTCCAAAATAAGCCAACAGGTAGCTTTTGTCCCTGACGTCTGAACTATCATGGTCGGACCATTCTCACTGAATGAATTACTGTGAAACGTTGTGTAATTTAGCAGTCCATCCTCAAACCAGCAACAGAGAGGAACAACCAACCACTCTTCAGCTTGTTGATATAAATAATCCCATAATTGAAACAATATGGTTGAAATTGCAGAGGGGACGACCGTTGTGAAGCCAATGACAGAGTCAACAGAGGACTGAAAAACACTTATTCCCTGAAAGTACAGTTATTGTCATGTGGAAGGCTGCAATACACATAAACAGTTATTTAGTCAGGGTGGAGGTTATAAGTGTGGAAGGACACATTCAGAGGTAAATATTTGCAGTTATGTTTCTGGTTATGTATGCATGTGTGTGCATGTGTGTGCATGTGTCTGACCTCAACATATCCTTTAATTATCTACTGCACAGTTAAAAGAGAAGCAGCTCACTTGTTGGTCTTTTTAGAACACGAAGCCCTGACAGCGTGAAAGGACTTTTTTTTTTGTGCTTTTTTTATAATATTAGTTGCCCAGACTTGTTTGAAGTTAACCACAAATAAATCATCTGGAAAAGCCTGAATCTGTTCATCTGACTTCACATACAAAAACTGAATAGAAATAAAAAACAGAGCCTGACAACGTGCTGAGAAAAAAAACGCAGGAGGGAGGAAAAAAAAAAAAAAAAAAAGGCTGCTTCTATAAGAAGAAGAAAATTAAAACAATACCTAAAGTGCTACGAATAAATATTGAAAATACTTCCAAGGATAACAGGAGCTGGCGTTAAGAATAGAAATAAAACAGAATGAGTTTCTATTGACAATCTGTCTAAGTTTAAAAAGGCTTTTTTGTAAGAAAAAGATGAGAAAAGGAAAAGATGTGTGCAGGAAGAGCAGGGGAAAAAAAGAGGCTTCACCTGTGAGCACGTCTGAAAGAATGACTTCATGTCTGAATCATGTCGTCCTGTCTGAAGAAGCATTCTGCCGTGCATTTACAACAAGCTGCAATAATGTTTGCACATCACTTTCAAAATAGCACTCGCAGTCCCTTCGTGGATAGATAAGCACAAGCAGGCTATTAGTCTTAAGATACAGACTGTCATTAAATACATTTATTAAGGCACCGTCCAAACTTTTTCTAACCATTCATCACTGCAGAACCAAAAGATTTTTTTCCTCAGTACCTGAGCCACGATGTGGACACGTCTGAGAGGAACTAAGATTTTAACGCACCGACGGACACATTAATGTTAAGCATCTCATGCTCATTTGAAATATTGATCTTCATTGCTGTGTTGCACCTTCCCACGCGGTACGCATGGTCACGGGTCATCGTGTTGCTTAAAAATCTCAACATCTGGCACTTTGTCATGTTGGCTAACTAGCTAAATTATTAGCTTTTGATTCAAACAAACATACAAAGCATTTAACTGTTTTGATTTAATGTGTACTAGCACCAAGCAAATCTAGAATTCAACCGACACAAAATTTGCGTGTCCGTACGAAGAGGTTGAAAGGAGCGCTGGTTAGCATATCTTGCTAGCGCTCAACAAGTGTGCCCTCGAGAAAGCTCGGACGGCACATCTGGATGCAGCACATACGGGTAAGAAATTGGTAATTGATGAAAATAAAAACATTGCTTAACCACAATGACACAATAACAATGACACAAAAGACATCGGGGAAAGAAAAAAAAACAAAAACGCTGATGATCAGAAGACAGAAAAACCACAACATGAAAATGACAAGACTGACTGTTAGCAGAGGAACAACAAAGACAGGAGTTTCAATGAGGAATCCCACAAAAGAAATAACACAAGAGCATCTGCTAATTACAAAATGGTTCAACATCCCATAATTTGCTTAATTTAAAAAGGATGTATCCAGGCGGACACTTGTGAATGTTTATCATGGGACTATAGAAACTCCTTGCAGTGGTAAAATCCACATCCGGATCGAAAATAATGCCATGCAAACAAAGGAGTATTTTATGTGTGATTTAATAGATCGCATTAGTGTCTGATATGTTTTCCATTAACAAACACCAGAACGGACCACTACACTACTGCAGCGGTACAAGAAAATGCAAAACTTCAGTCATGTCTTTGATATTAAAAACTGGAGGTTAAATCAAAATTGAGGCTAGTGTTAGTCACATCAAAGGCAGCGCAGGGATTTTATAACGCCAACAAATGCTGTCATGCAAAACTATATACGTATATATTACAGTGGTTGCATCATCGCACAACATGGGACTGGAATAATTACTCTAAAGCAGCAGGAGAGCAAAGAAAAATAAAAGGCAGGGCAAACTTTGATCTTGGAGGGTATCAGGAAACAGCAGCAATGCAAAGAGGGGAAAGGAGAAAGGAAATCACAATGGAACAATGGAGAGACTCTCCAACGAAGGAAGTTTAAACTGCAACAAGCCTCACAGCAGGACCAAAATCCCAAACAGTCCTGTAGGTGCACACACACAAGCACCCACCATGGCACATGCCCCCCCCCCAAATACACCAGTCTGCCTGGACTCTGGCGATGCAGCAGAGACCGAACCCTCCTCCACCTTTTCTCTGAACCCCCTGCAACTCTCACTGTGGTGTTCATTTTACAGCATTTCTTTATTTTCCACTTTTACTTGGAGCACTTTGAGTTACACTGTGTGATTTGATCAAAATCTACTAGAACACCTGTTTAAAAAAAAAAAAATTCAGAGGTAAAGATCATACGCATAAAGCTAACTGGGTAAAGGGCATACTTGGATGTCCAAGTTCATGATGATTAAAGCGCGGTTCAGAAATTGACTTCTAAATGACCAAAGCAGATGAAAAGCTTGTACCTTGAGGTTGTTTGGACATCTATCATTCCCATTTCCTACGTCTTTATCTAATAATTAAGGGAGACAAATGTATTGCAGACTAAAGCAGCTTTGAAGATAACCATTAATGACACGCCACCGCGATGGAGGCGACGTCACTATAAATAACTGGGTGGTTTTAATGAACTTGCAGTCATGCTAGTATCCGATATATAATATATAATTTCTTCAAATGAGCGCGGGGGTTACACTAGTAAAGCCTTCTCTTTTTTTTGTCCCTGCTTGTAACATCAAAACAGTGATCTGTTGCAGATAGAACTTAGATCCTTCTTTTTTTTTTTTCTTCCTGGGCTGTGTTTTTGTTTTTCAGTAGAGAACAGAGACCAGACAAGACATCTGGTCCCAGATTAGACCTGTGTGTTTAAGACAAGCTTAAGACTCCGGTGGCCTGGAACACTGAGGGGTTCCAGACTCAACCAATTAAGGCTGCTAAACTTTAACTCCGTGCTTACTTTACCTACTGCAGGAACCCATGAACCGCATGTAGGGCATACATCACACACGCACATGTAAAGGGGAAAAAAAAGAGAGAACTAGATACTTTCTACTGAATGACTTTTTAAAAGCTGGGGCTGTAAACCTTTTTGTTTTGGCTTATTTTCAATATCTTTATACATTTTTCTTTTACCTTGTTTTTTTATTCTATTTTTTATTTTATTTGACCGTGCTGTTCCCTCCAACTTTTCCTTTAAGCCACTAAGGTTTGTGCTAATGTGAGTTTCCACCCGTTAGTGCGATGAGCCAATCAGATTTAACCATGAGTTAACCCTTTCCTCTTTATGAACTGGCTGGTTTTAGAGGAACATTGATTACTCAGTCAAAACTCATATTACATTTTCAGGATGTACGTTTGTTGGGACATTTGGAAAATATCCTCTATCACACTTCTTGTCTAACAGCCAAGTGTGTTAACAAGAAGCGCTGGTGTACACCACGTCTTACACAAGTTTGCACAAACTTTTAATTCACGCATTGGGGATGTAATGCAAGTTGAGACTCAACAACTGTGGTGGTAATTTTCTGACTCCAGGAACCGATTTTGGAGGATGGTGAAGGTGAAATAAGCAACAGATTAAGTGGCATTCTCGTACAACAAGTGCAGTTCACAAAGAGGAAGGAAAAGAACACACCTGTCTATATACGCAAGTTCCCACAGGTGTCACAAACCAGGCATGAAGTCAAAGAATTTGTCTATATACGTCCAAGGTATAAATCTGGGGAAGGGTCCAGAAACATTTCTGCTGGTTTGAAGGTCCCAGTGAGCACAGTGGCCTCCATCATCTGTGAATGGAAGACGTTTGGAACCACCAGAACTCTTCCTAGAGATGGCCGACCATCTAAACTGAGCGAGAAGGGCCTTAGTCAGGGAGGTGACCAAGAACCCGATGGTCACTCTGTCAGAGCTCCAGCGTTCCTCTGTGAAGAGAGGAGAACCTTCCAGAAGGTCAATCATCTCTGCAGCAAACCACCAATCAGACCTGTATGGTAGGGTGGCCATATAGATGTCACTCCTTCGTAAAAGGCACATGGCAGCCCACCTGGAGTTTGCCAAAAGACACCTGAAGGCTTCTTTCAAACTTTGTCCCATCGGACCAGAGAATTTTAGTTCTCATGGTCTGATGAGAGAAAGTTTGAACTCTTTGGCATGAACGCCAGGTGTCATGTTTGGAGGAAACCAGGTACTGCTCATCATGTGGCCAATACATTCCTACAGTGAAGCATGGTGACGGCAGCATCATGATGTGGGAAAGCAGCAGGAACTGGGAGACTAGCCAGGATAGAGGGAAGGATGAATGCAGCAATGTACAGAGACATCCTGGATGAAAACCTGCTCCAGAGCGCTCTAGACCTCAGACTGGGACAACGGTTCATCTTTCAGCATACAGCAAAGAGATCAAAGGAGTGTCTTCAGGACAACTCTGAGAATGTCCTTGAGTGCCCCAGTCAGAGCCTTAGACTTGAATCCATTTGAAAATCTCAGGAGAGATCTGAAAATGGCTGTGTACCAACGCTTCACATCCAACCTGGTGGAGCTGGAGAGGTTCTGCAAAGAGGAATGGACCAAACTGGCCAAAGACAGGAGATCCAAGCTGGTGGAAGACTGGAGGCTGGAACTGCTGCCAAAGGACCATCAACAAAGTATTAAGCAAATGCTGTTAATACTTATGTGCATGTGACTTCTAGTTTTTTTATTTTTATAACTTTTTTTCACATTATCATTATGGTGTATTGTGTGTAGACTTTTAAAGGGAAAAAATGAATTAAATCCATTTGGGAATAAGGCTGTAACAGAACAAAATGTGGACAAACCAAAGTGCTGTGAATACTTTCCGAATGCTCTGTAGTTTCACACATTTTTGGAGCAATCCTGTCATTCCATATTTGGCTACCCGAAGGGGTGAATGCAGGTTAACTGAATATGAAAAACAGAGTTTGTCATACTGCTGAAAGTCTAGACAGATCTTAAGAGTGGGAGAGCTCAGACAAGAGCAGAAGCACCGCAGCAGACAGTATTAATACAAGTTAGACAAATGGGCATAGTCATCATCTGACTGTTGTTCTAGGAGCTTTCATCAAACAGAGAACTTTAGATCAGAGTGTACTGGTCTTTTTTTCTTTTCTTTTTTTAAAATTAAAATAGATCCAGCTGGGATAATTGCTGGAGTCACTTGCCAAATCCAGCCATTAACTTTGACTGGAGGAAACCTTTACACAAAGACCTGGTGCCTGAGGATCAAAGTCATGAGAGCTCAGTTGTTCCTTTTCTTATCAGCCTTCTTAAAACCAGTTCAGAATGCATTGCATAACATGTTTCTTTAGGAGTATAAACGTGCAGGTGACTGATATTTGAAACACAGACTTATCCGAAAGCAGGAGACGCTGCTGCATTGACACACACACACACGCGCACACACACACACACACACACACACACACACAAAGGGGGATCAATGGCCACATCAATTTTTTACTCACTCAGTCGTAATCTGAGCCCAAGCCAGCTCCTTGGGGGCGATTTGTGCAGAACCGAGTTCATGGTCCACTTGTTCGGCACCATCTATGCACGCAATCCTCGAAGAGCCCGTCGCACCAGAACCAGGTCTTTCGCAGGTCTCTCTCGCAGTGTGGAAACTTCAGCACTGCCAGAACACGGCCGCAAACGTTTGTTAAGCAGTCCTCTCTATGCCATCTTTATTCTCATCTCGCTGTCGGAGTCGTTCGTCCCCAGGAACTAAAACACAGTGCACCCGGGCTCTGCGATCGGGTTGGAGGGGAGGACAATGCTGCAGCTCATGTTATGGTGAATGCACGGAACAAAGTGGCAAAGAGGCATCCCCTGATACACACGACTTAGAAAGTTAGCGCTGGTCTAACAACCGGTGCCTGCAAGTGACCTGTTGCTGTCTGCAGGCATGCAGGAGGAAGAAGAAAAAAAAAACCACAAAATCTTCTCGACGTCCACCGAAGAAACCTCTACTGGTGAATCTCAGTCGGTGCGTGAGAGGGATTACGAGGACAAACCCTCTTCAGGGCCTTTAAAGCTGCAGCTCCTTGAATGGATTTCCTTTTGCGATTTTACCCAACGTGCAGCTGAAGCTGGACGCGTTTTTTCCGCCATGGTTCCCCCCTCCCCTCCATTCATTCAGACAGTCTGCATCCACAAAGACACGGAGCACTTTTTCTCTCTGGTGACGCAAAGCTGCTGCTCAAAGCGCCAGATCCGCCAACAATACACTCATTCAGCAGCTACGCACAAAGCAGGGCTGCGCTGGGTTTTTAAATGATAATGCAAAGCACAATATTCAGATATAACTTAGCAGCCAGGCGTCACATTTTTCATGATTTTGAATTTGATTTTGAGTTTCTGACGAGATTTGGCTGCTCCTGGCTGGAGATGACATGTAACACAGGATGTTCATGGAAAAAAGTTAAAACTACTTTCAGCTCTTCTTTCTGCCATGTTCAAAATTACAATAACAATTCATTAAATGTAACTCCGTGCTATTTCAAGCTTTTATGCCCTCTCAAGTGGCTTTTGAAAAAAAGAGCATCCTGTTAAACTGTGAATAGCTGATTCTCCAGTGAGCTGCAAGTCTGAAACCAAAGAGCACAGGATTGCTCAAAACAGACGATAGTCTGTTTTATTTCGCAATGGCAACTCTGCAATGCCTGATTTAAATATTATTAAGTGTTCCACACTTTCATAAATTTCCAGTGAAAAATGATGAAACCTAAGTGACGCCTCATCATCCTTATGAATTTGAGAAAAGCTTCAGTGATCCCTGCAGATGATCAGTATACATGACAGTTAGAACAGACAAACAAAGGCTCTCCTAGCCTTTCCTAAAGATCACATGGACAAAAAAAAGAAGAAGAAAAAAGAAAAGAACAATCAAAAACTTTGATCTTCACAAACTGAAACAAAAAAAGCAAAGCATTCATCCCCCAAGACTCAGGAATGTAATCCCTTTTATAAAGCATGGTGGTGGGAGTATAATGGTTTTTTTTCTTCCAGTAGTCCAAGACAGATAACTTTGTAATTTAAGGCTTCATAGTAAAAAAAGAAAAATACATAGAGTTTTGTTCCACCAACTCCCAATTTTACATGCAGAATGAATTAGCAAATCATGAACCATCAGATTGTTATTTTGAACACAGCACCTCTTGTTAATCTGGAAGAAAAGGAAGACTAATATATGAAAAATGATAAACTAGTAACTTCAGACAACCAAATATAACCGTCTATCAAGCACAGAAATTTATCTTTAATATTCCTTGAAAATAAAAAATAAAAATCATTGCTGGAAAAGCAACTCATAGAATTTAAGCAGCTTTGTTTGATTCTTCATGGATAAAGAATCTTCCGTGAGTTTGAATTCATGTAAATTAACAGTCTAATTATTAATAGAATCCATTTAAATACAGCAAGAATGTCAATTATGTCTTCAAGGTAAGAAGGATAGTACAGGCAACCTTTCAAAAGCAATATTCTTTTTAAACCACTAAAATGTAAAAACAGCTGCAATATAAGCAAACAGTGGAAAGAGCCTCCAATTTCAGTCTGTAATTCTTGACCAAGGGTAAAGATCGACATTTATTTGGATTTAAGCTAAAGATATTTTCAGAATAAGGTGTAATACTGTCAGTGTTTAATTATAAAAGTAGTCAGGCTACAGGAGAGACGAGAGGACGGACTGCTAATTAATAAAGGTTACCCTTCGTTTTTATATTTAATATCTGAACATATTTCAGCACAATTTAAACAAACCTTGAACACAACTTCACAGCTGTTTTAGTAGGAGCCTGTCAGTTCATCAGGTTCATGTACGCTGTCCATGATACCTTCACCGAGGGTTTGAATTTGGTTTGCATGAGGTCAGAGAAAAGATCTGAGCTAATAACAGTGCCAAAAACGTATCTGTGCTGTTTATGTGTTCCTGTTCTCAACAAAGGAGCAGAGAACAGTGAACAAAGAGGAGCAGGGGAGGGGACAGAGTCCACCTAAATTAGCAATTCTCCTTTACAAAAACTGCCTGTTTCATTTTAATTACTAGATTTGCCTCTGAAAACCATCCTGAAACATCATCGTTCATTAGTATTACAGATGAGTCTATTCACAGCTTTTCTACACTCTCCATCAGTTAGTCTGCTGTTGTTCAAAGCAAAGATCACAACACAGAGGTCTGCTGCCACCTTGAGGAAAAGAGCGAATACCAACATCATTATCGTCCTTCAGCACTGGACATTTTAATCGAAACCTCTTGATGTGACTTTCAAGTACATGAACACTATAGTGGCCATTAGAACATAAATAAAAGCAAATTTAAACATTAAGAACCTAAACAGTGAGAAGCTCTGCTCAATGTTTTGCATTTACACCCATAAAACTGTGACATGAAAGATTTACGTTTGACTACAAATGAGTAAATCTGCATTTAAAAAGGTCTTGAGAAAATAACCACTGACAATACTGTGCTGATGGGGGGGAGGGGCTTGCAACGCCACGTTGTCCCACCACAGGTGGACTTCGCTTTCTTACACCAGGAGCTGAAACAAAGTTTTTCATGATATGCTGCCCGAACGTTGTCTTTAATGAAACATTTTAAGATGTTCTCCTGTGACTGTCAAAAACTGCATGTGAATCCATCCAATTCACAAACACTCACATGATCAGAACCACTCGCTCTCATTCTTTCCTCCTTTTTTTTTTTTTCAATCAGATGTTAGAATGAGTCGAGTGAAAAAGGAAAAGAAAAAAGTTGACACTGGACTTTATATCCAACAACAGCTGTCAAAAATATATAAAATCAGGGACTGTACTGCATAAAGACAGATTTCAGCTGACTAACATACAGACCAGTATATGAAAATATGGCTATTAAGTATCAGTTCTAATAATTAGGAGTGATTCAAATGAAAGAAGAAGCAAGTCTTAACAAATGTGTTTTCTGTTTAATATCTGGCAGGTATTTATGGCAGTTTTGGAATGTAACCAACAAAAAAGAGACATAAAACAAAAGCATTACAAGGTACTGTCCAGTCTCTCAGACACAGGAGCTCCGTCCCAGTGCCACCAAATGCGTGTACAGTATGAGTTTGTATGAGAAACTGAGAGCACCCGAGGTTGTCCAAAGAAGCCCAGTGAGGGGATAGCAACCATTTCTTCCAGCAGAGTCCAAACCTGACTTCATTTCTGCACATTCACAGGCCAGTGCTGACTGGTCTGATTTAAGACACGAAACAAAGGACAGTAAACTCATGCAGCGTACAAATGTCACTGCATTCCTGTTTGGCTTGGTCTCATCAGTCCCTTGAAGACTCGCAGCTTCCCTGCACCGGTGAGATCAAAGCTGTAGTCTGTAGTGACGTAGGGCATCTCCCCCTCGTAGCCAGGCTAAAACACAGACGCACAACCAATCAGAAACAAGGACAGATGGAGATGCATCTCTGATACTGCAGTGATATCATTTGAAAAGCATCGTGCACAAACTGGCATCTGACCTGAGCTGTGAGGATGCACGAAGGCAAAGAAACTCCTCCCAAAAGGAGGCAGTTGACTTTCCGGAGGACGGCGGGATCAACAGGAGTCAGCAAGAAGTACAGACCTCGCGCCATGTCAATACCTCGAAGAACACCTGAAGGACATCAAGAGGTAACACAATGAATTTTGACAATTACATCAAAAGGATTACATTAACTAATTAAGATTAAAGTGGGAGAAACTGTAATGGCTTTATGAGGACTTTGCTGTAGTACTTATTTAGTTAGTTTTTTCTGGGATACTGTGCAAATAAGTACTACTTTCAGGTAGAAATTCCCCTGATCTGTCAGTTTGCAATTCACAGAGAAGATGTAAGCTGTCAGACAGACCTTTAAATACCATTAAAACACACTAGCTGAAAGGACTTGACTACTTGTCTCATTTTGTCTTTTAGGTGTCCAAAAAAACATGAGGGTTGGCAACATGTAAGTGCATTGAGACAAAGGGAAATGAAGCCAAAGTTAAAAACAAAAAATGAAATAAAATAAAAGTAGTAAAAAGTATGAGTCAGGCAGGATACATACCGAAGCCTACACACGGACAGACCGGGGCCTGGGACAACAGGAGTGGACATCCTTTACTTGCTACCTTCTCTGTCAGACAGCAGAGTCCCACCAGACTGGCATTGACGGCATAGAACATGTGCGTGGGAAACACATCACACTGGATCACACCTAACGCCACTGCTGCATGAGGCACCTGTGGGTGCAGTGAGCGAACCATCAGTGGTCTTCAACGCGTTATTTCTACAACTCGCGCGCATATGTAAGTGAAAAACACAATTTTAGGTCAGCTATACTTTTTAATCTCTGTTGTTGCAGTGTAAATTCAAATGAACATGAGGTGAGAAAAGGTTAAGAGTGGCTGAATCATCAGAGTTAATCATGATGCAAAATGTGTAGTTAAGGAGTTTACTTTAGGAGGTTCAAGCAGTGTATGTTATTTGCGATCCCCTTAGCTGTTTGTACGTCCATCCATCTTAAAATTCTTATGAGGGAGATCAGCGGTGACCCCTTCTGATAAATCACTGTGAACACTTATCTTGATGCCTGGGATTTCCCTCTAACAACTATTTAAAAATAGTTATATTACAAAAAAAACCAAAAAAACTTTAATACCTGGTATGGAGTGAGGCTGTGTAGAGGTTTAACTGGTCCCGGTTCAGGTGCCTGCAGCTGACTCAGGTATGCCAGCAGCGTCAGCTCTCTGTGCTCATTAGAGCGCTGGTACCTCCTGTCCAATACATCAGCATAATATGAAGCTAGTGGTTGGGAATAATAAATGACTTTTAACCCGTTCGTTGGTGTAAACTTATGCTGTAGTGGTGCACTTACGCGGTCCCTTGGCGTGCAACACCTTGAAATTCTGACTGTACAGTGAGGTGGGAGTAGTTTCTGGGGGGACAGTGACTCTCTGTAAATTCATCCAGAGCCGTCTGGGCAGGTGGATGCGTTTGAAACCCATGTGCGGTCCTCAGAAACTCTGGAGTGAGGGCGGGACACTGTGTGGTACCACCGTGACTAAGCTGGATGACGTGAGAGACTGGGAGGATGCGGATAATGTCCACCAACAGCTGGAACCCGAATCCTGTGAAGGCAAAAGACACGCACGCGTTATTGAATCTTAAACTCTCCATGTTGCTTCTGAGCTGTCACAGAGGGGACTTTAAACTGACCTTTGACCCAGCCCATGGTGTTGATAATGATGGGCGTCTCTCTAATTTGGGGGCGTCGATGCCACAGGGACTTCAGAGACTCCAGGTAACGGTCCAGGTCTGCCTCACACGATGACTGACCATAGTAGATCATGTGCTCCGGAGTGTGCTGGTGTGTGAAAGGAGGACCTGAAAAACAACTCCGTTTGAGTCTACTAATCCTCGTTCCCTCAAAAAGCACCAATTTTGGACACACGCTGAAATTATCCTTTTTTTCCCCCTAACAAATCAATAAAAGTTTGCTGTGTTTTTCAAGTGCAAGTTTCAAGCGCAACTTCCAAGCACAAAGATGCATCCAGAGCCAGAAAACCATTACAGATTCATTTTAGTACATCACAATCATATGAGCTGGTGTATTCTGAATCTTTCTGATCAGCAGTGCGGGGAGACAGTCCATCTGCACATATCACATTGTTTGTCTCAATCTTTCCCAATCCACATTTGTAAAAGATGTTGTAATTACATCAACAATGTCAACCAGCATTTCCAAACACTGATGGGTGTTTATAAACACAGCTACCAAATAAATGTATACAGGCACTCTGGAGGGGGGTTGATGACACTTGATATGTTAAAGTAGGATTCCCAAATACCAACTGGTGAATGTAAAACACGACTCTCAGAGTAAGTCTCTCCTGCCATCTGCCAGTAGATGGTCCGATTACTGACACCACCCCCCACCACCACCCTCTAAAGTTCTTCTTTGTTCTAGACCAGCAAAGACTTAGTACTGCTGTAACACCAGTATATCTACAGAGATCACGTTGTCTCATCCTTCCTTAATAGCAGCCAGGAAAACGGGCAGTTAAGATAGAAAAGATAAGTATCATTCTTAATAATATGTCTACAATAAAACTGTAAAATGAAGAGCAAGCCAGCAGTATGTCTTCTTAGTATGAAGACCAAACAGTAGCCTGAATTTCTCTGAAGGTAATAGAATCTGCCTTCCTTCAAAAGCTCACAAATAAATGTACATTTCAATTTGTACACACACACTTCAGTCTATTCATTGGGAAAAATGGAAATAATGTGCAAGGACGTCTTTTTGACTGTGGGCGGATATAAGACAGACTGAGAAGTAGCTGCACGAATATTTAAAGTAGTCCTGCACAACACGCAATTCAACAAATCTGTGTTTGCAGATGTTTCTGTTTTTGGGAAAAATGTTGAACTTGTTTCACAGTTTTAGCCTTTAAGGTGGTTCCATATTAATAGTGATCCTAATAATGTACTTACTAACAAAATTCATACATGAGGGGGAGTGAACTTTTCTGCATTCGAAGATGTGTTTTTAAAAGTTAAATTTAACACTACTAAAAAAATGAAGCAAGGAAATAAAATTTTAAAAATGCAAAATGACTTCAGAAAAATACAACCAAACATACCTAGAAGTGGTTCTCTGACGGTTGACAAAGAAAGGCACCCTGTGGGCGTAAATTCTGTTTGACCAAGGTCCCCTTCCAAATAGTCCACACTAGCAGTACTGAAAAAAGATAATCATGGTTAGGACAACATGTTGAGATCAGCTGTAAAGAGCTTTAGGCCCATTATGATCAAGCACAACAAAGACAAAAATCAATATAATGTAGAACACATAAATTAAAAACTAAGCAAGTATCAGTTTCAGCACTTGAGCTCAGAAAGAGCAATACACAATTATAAAATCAACAGAAAAAAACAAACATATATATATACACACACAAAAACACAATGTGTAAAAAGGAAAACAGATGTTTTTTGTAAGAACTTACTGATTTAGTAGGGTATTGATGAGCATACGGATAAATGTTGACTTGCCCACATTCTTGATCCCACATACAAGTACAACAGGACAACCATCATTGTCTCCTAGGAATGACAGATGTGTTTTCAGTGAGTTTTCTGATAAATATGAGTGTTATTAGAGAGTAAGATTTTGTAAATGTTCATTATACGTCTCAATTTTAGCTTAGGACTTTCCATATGGCACTTAAAATACTTGTGCTCAGATACTTGCAGCGTTTCATGACAGTCCATAGTTTTCCTGACTTAACAAAGCTAGCTTTCCTGCCTAGGGACACGATACTTCACTGATGATTTGTGTCACCCAATGCAACTATGTGTGGCCTTTATTGTAGAAAGGAGGAGTATGTGCCCAAAGACTTCTGGACCTCCAGATGGGATGTAAAAGGATGTGACACTGATAGCAGGTAATGGGTCATTCTGTACAGCTGCTTCGATGAATCCACTGCCAGCATATGAGACAGTGACTGATGTGGCAGAGCACAGATATAATGTGAAGTATGCACTTCAACTCTCTTTTTGTAATCTAGTAGATCATCCTACATGATCTATTCGATTTGCCCTTGTATTTTTGTTAGCTTCCCCTTTATGGTTCACCAACTAGTGAAGGGGCCATTGCTGAAGACTACAAATATGAGGCTTTTATGGATTTATATACTACCTCAATTGCTTTGATTTTCTTTGTTTTTAATGAAACAGTAAGATGCAATCCAAGGGTAGAGTTTCATCTTTAAATAAATATGTTTCACAAAAACACAGCATTCGCCATTATGGAATCAAAGCCATTTTGACACGCGTTATAAAAGTGGCACAAGGTCCAGCTTTGTACAGTAAAAGAGACTTTGGTACTCACCTCTGCACGTCCTGACCACTGCATTGAGGGCCTCTCTGCAACTCCTGGATATTTTCAGGCCCTCAATGGTGCTGTCCAGTGGAATCACGCCCAAACCGTTGAGTGGAGTGTCAAGAACAGCTGACAGAAGTTCATTCTACAAACGTGCAATGAAGAAAAACTTTGTGCTTGAACTCTTGTAGATGGATTGATATAACTGTATTGATCCCCGAAGGGAAATTCAAATTGTCAAGTGCTCATCATCAAAAAAGTGTAAAAAAAAGAAAAGAAAAACAAAATCTGCAATAGCCAACAGGTAAAAATTATCAGCCAACGTACCACAATGGGGTTGAATAATTCACTTAGCTCTGAAAAGCTAGACAGATAACGTGTCATAGGCGTCTCTATGGGTTCCAGCAGAATGACAGAGGATGTTGGCGTTATCTTCTTGAGCAGCTTCTTTCGTGATGCTGCAAAAAGAACATAAGAAATTATTTATCGTTTGTTTGTTTTAAGTGAAAGCAGTTCAATATTGAGTCCTAAAATATATTCCCAGGCTCTAATATATGTGAAAAGGCGAGTTTCTTACCTGGTGAAAGATATTTCTTAAGGACGTGCAGAGCCTCGCTTCTGTCTTCTCTACCATAATCAGAGGTTTCCATCGCCCTGATGGAAAGTGGACAGTGTGACGCTGGGGAGAAGAGAGGGTATGATTTTTGGCCCTCTTCAATAGTGAATCCCATCACTTCTACACGACCATACAGACAGGTCAAAAAGCATTTGCCACGGAAACACAGAGTCTGCAGGAAAATAATTTAACAATTAGTTGTGTGAATTATTGCTAGAACTACTTTCTCCTGTAAAATGCTCTGAAACGTACCTGATCTTCCTGCATGACCAGAACTGCGCAGTTTTGTCGATCATCCCTCTGTGCACAATGATGGAGAGCCTCTCCCTCCAGTCTGCTTGACAAGCTATCTTCCATGTAAGCTGAGGTCTCCACGCCATTCCCATTTATAGACTGTGAATACTCCTTCAGGTCCTGCAAGTCCTCTGTCTCACCGTCCAAGGTAAACACTGAGTTTCCATTAGTCTGAGGGTATGACTTCTTAAATCCAGATTCGGAAGAAATCATCTTGGGCTCAGAAACGGGCTTTGCTTTATTTTTTAACCTCTTCACAGAGGGTTTTTTCTTCACAGACACCTGGTGCTCCTTTATCATCTTGACTATGACAGGACTAGAGTTTAGATCAGTGGACTTAGTGGAAGGCCTGCACCGTTTACCCCTCACATCCTTCCACTTCTGGGATTTGCCTTTCACCTGTGCGACTTTGTTCACCTTCATGATCCTGTAATGAATGAGTGAATATGTGGGCGCCTATGGAAAACAAAGGAGGGAGCCTGGAAAGAGAGGGGAAGAGTGTTTAATCTGAAACTGTTTTACTGCAGCTTCCCAAGCTATTTAAAAACAAACAATTTAGCAACTGCTACATTTGCTTTGTTGCAAATGTAACTAAAGCGCGGTCATGGGGATAAACTAAACAAAATAAGAGGTTAAAAGAGTTTCCTGTTTTATAAACACGTAAAGCCAAACAAATAAACAAGGATTCGCCGAACAAATAAGAAACAACAGCTGGATAATATTCAACATGAATCTTAAACTTGTAAACTTGCGTCGCATACCAAAGCTTTTCAAAGTGTCACCATTAGCTGCTAGCTAACGGTGCTGTAGCCTGGTGAATAAAGCTTACCCTCCTCCCAACTGGAGAAAACGATTCAGAGATTTAGAAAGTATCCTTTGTCACTTTACTGGCTGGGTGAAGTTGACAATTTATTAATGTTAATCAAATGAGACAGGCAGGTGTTCATACAGCAGTGCTAGCAGGTTAGCTTACGCATGTGTACGAGCCACACACAGGCGCTGGTACTAGATTGGATCGACTGGAGGGACGTACTAATATGTTAGTTATTGTGTTGTCAGGCAACCGAGCGTACCCCCGACTGATCCAATGTAGCTGTTTCTAGATGGCTTACTATGATTTTTCAAGGAGTGTTATTATCTAAAAGGAAGAAATTAACAAAAATAATCTGCACATATATTTTTGAAATCGAATAAAAAATATGAAAACATATAAATAAAAATCGCATATTTATTTAGAAGGGGAGCCATTTTATTGTATTTTTCTTTTTATTGGCCATCATAAACTTTTCCTGGAGTTGACGTATGACGCGTCACATCCTCTTCCTTTTGCAGTTTTTAGGGGCCTGCAAGAAACGAAAACAAGGTAGATCTTTCAGTGGTTTTGTTGTTCTACCGATACACTTATATTACACCCAAATCGGGGGCAGTTTATTGAGAGATAGGTGTATAAATTTAAACGCGCAAATATGAGATTCGTGTTGCAGCTGTCTATGCGTACCAGGCTAAGGGAGCGTCTCTAAAGATATGTGCTAAGAAAGAAACGTTGAGGTGCGTTGTTGGGGTTTGCAGTAATTTCAAAATGAAACCGTCTCAACCGTGCACCGAGTGAAAAAAGCATCAGAAGTATTTAAACAGTTAATGCTCTAGTTATCACTGGTAGCATTGCAGTTGGCCCAACTAAGGGGTTTAGTAAATTAGAATTAGTAAAGACCTCCAAATCAATTTTTAACACATTTATGTATATACGTATATGAAAAAAATCCATGACCATCATGTTTGATATTTTCATACAGCATCCTGTGAGCTGATCTGAACGGCGGAGGAGGTATGTACATATTTATATTATGATACTTCAGTAAAAGTAATTGTGCTCCACATTAGTGCTAATTGTGAGTTGTATTATAACGAAGAGTCCTGCTTTCACAATATTGCTAAATGTTACAAAAGAAAGAAATACCCACTATCATGTTGTATATTACATCATAGTATTATTAGTACTGCTTATAACACAGTCTTATTAAATATATAAATGATAAATGTATCTTTCATATTCTTTGTCAATTAGTTAATTTTTGTTAACTACGCAAACTCACCAATCTATTGATTGGATTTAATAAATATAGTATGTGTATACATACATACATGTATATGTGTATGTGTATATATATATATATAGGTGTGTGTGTGTATACATATACATATATATACACACACACACACATATATATACACACATACATATATACATTACTCTAATCTTTCATGGCTGGAGTTGGTCTCAGAGTTGAACAAGACAGGACGATATTAATAGTGATGCATTAGTGACACAATTATAAACATGCAGTTAATAGTTCATTTTGCTAAAGGGAATAATAGAGTATGTTTGAATTCAAACTAAATAAAACTGAACAATGCCATACAAGCTCTGTCTACAGCTGTGAATTCACTATTCCTTTTTATGTTTCAAAATTAGTTCTGAATATTAATGACGTGTATAAATCACTTGTTTACTCAAGTTAGAGAAGCATTTTTTTCACTCCATGAGATTCTGTCATAAATCTCCCTGCACCCTGCTTCTGTCTGTGCAAACAAACTAATAGAATGTAGATAAAGGTAAATAATTGTATGATGTCTGTGTGTTGCAGTGGCAATGCCTGCGGTAGGGAGCAACCATGCACAGCGAGTCTTGTCCTCCCTGAACCAGCAGAGGGCGGTAGGAAGGTTTTGTGATGCAGTGCTGAAAGTGGGAGATACGGGGCTCTTCCTTGCCCATCACAACATCCTCGCCTGTTTCAGTGAACTGTTTGAGCATTCCAAGACGAGCACCGCTATGTGCACTGAATTCGCCCTGCAAGAGTGTCCCGACGATGGCCTAGAGGTGCTGCTGAACTTCATCTACACCGGAGAACTGAAGCTGGATCTGGACAACCTGGACAAGGTGCAGCAAGCAGCAGCCACCCTGTGTGTACCAGAGGCTCTCGCACTCTGTCAGCACTTCAGGGATGCCTCCGTGAATTTTGAGCCTTTGAAACGGAAAAGAGGCAGACCTAGAAGGTGCGCATCAGATGTAAAGGATGTCAAAGAGGAGAACTTGCCCACAGTCACAACAGATTTGTCCAGCTTTAAGATGACTGTTCCCAGTTGCACCACAGCTGCCACTACAACACTTCCAACCACAACACGTTCTGGACGAGTGGTGAAGGGCCCCAAGCGACTGTTGACTGCTGATGTGACCTCTGACTCTGACAGCGTGAGGGCAGTGCTCTCCAATGTGGAGAAAAAGACTGTGGCTGAGGAACATCTAAACCCTGATCATCCAACTGTGGAAACTAAGGTAAAATGCATCAATATGTGAACAAAAAAGCATTAAAACAAGGAGTTTCCACATATCCACATAGTGATTTCATTGCACTTGTCTCATGCTATGTGCAGGTACCAGAGCAGCAAACTGGCATACATGACAGTGTTGGTAGCAAGGTGGCAAGAGAAACAGCAGCAGAGGAGGAAGAGGAAGAAGATGATGATGTGGATAACTCTGAGAGTGCCGAAGACACAGATGAGGAGTATGTGCCCACTGCTGAGCCTACTTCCTCAGCTTTGCCCACAGTCACAACCCAGAATCACAAAGCTGAGAGTAAACCAAATAAAAACAAGAACGGTGACAGCATGGAGGAAGACTCCAAGAAGAACTTGGTGCAGTGTCCTATCTGCCATAAGTTTTTCAAGAGCAAATACTACCTCAAAGTCCATAACAGGTACGCAGTTTTTCCCTTCTTGTTCCCCCCCGGCACTGCTGTAAAGAGAGTAACCACTGATGTGTGTTTTCTGCAGGCGACATACAGGGGAGAAGCCCTTTGGTTGCCTTAAATGTGGAAAGAGGTACTTCAGAAAGGAGAATCTTTTCATCCACGAGAACAGAGATTGTGCAAGAGTTCAGGTAAGTAAGGGAAATGAAACATGCCTCACATGATGCTGTTTTCAGGAGACATGAGTGTTTATGCTGCTGTGATTGCAGACATACACCTGCCCGACATGCTCCTTCATGTTTAACACCAAAGATGAGCTGCGGTCGCATGTTGTGTCCCACACAGGAGAAATGCCCCACAAGGTATTCTTCATTTCCTACTAACATGGATGACTGTGCTAATTTTTGATTAAATTGTTTTACCCTCATGCCTTGCTGTCATTTTTTTCAGTGTGCTACGTGTAACGAGCAGTTTATGTACAAGAAGAACTTGACAATGCACATGATGAAGGTCCATGGTCATCCCAAACCACATGCAGTGAGTACACAAAACAGTCTAATGTTTAACTGGTTCTTCATTACTTAAGTCGCTATTGAAGCGAGAAACATAAAACTGGTTATGAACCCATTAACACCATTCCATACCTTTTTTATTTGAAGGTTGTTAAATGAATGGGACTGAGTTACTAGTCTGAACTACATCACTTTTCATTTAAAATGATTGAGTCACTGAATATTGTGACTCAGTCATATGAAAGTTGTTATTGAAAGCTTCTAACTGCTCTTTAGTTTCACATACAGTCAAACTCCAAAACACTAGACACACACACACACACACACACGGCCACTACCAGGGAGCAGGAGGGCGGAGGGGGAGGTCTTCCTACACCCCTGCTTCCCGCGGTTTGCCGGGAGTGGGGGGACAAGGAGGAGATACTGATTGCCAGGCTATGGGTCTGGGCTTGCTGTGCCACCTGGGGGGTGTCTGCTGTGCTGCACTGTGCCTTCGGGGGGGGGAATGAATGAATGTCCTTGTCTATGTGAGTGTGTGTTTTTGTGTGTATGTCTTTGTACTTGTGTGAGTATGTGTTTGAGTACATGGGTGTGCACTGTCTAGCCTGGGTTTGGGTAGTTTTTTTTTTTTTTTTTTTTTTAGCCTGAGTGGCTCCTTGTGGGGGACATTCTCGCTCCCCTCTTCGCTCCGGCCCGCTGCCCCCTGCTGCTCTCGCGGTTGGGCATGCCTTTAGCTCTGGGGTGCTTTGCCTTAGGCATCGGGGTGTCTGGGCATGCCCGGTCCTCTTGGGCAGGCCTGCCCTCTGCTGGGTGGGGGTGCGGCCCCTGAGGATGTGGGGCTCTTGGTCCTTTGCCCAGCCCATGCTGGATGGCCGGTGCCCGGCGGGGCCCTGGTCCTTTGCCTGTGCTGTTGTGGGGGCTCTACCTGGGGCCCTCCTCTGCTGGGCTGGAGTGGCGTATGCTGGCGATGGGCTGCCTGGTTTGTCTCTGCTGGTCCCCCATGGATGCTGCTGGTTGCCCAAATCTGGGGGCTCTTCCTATCTGCTCGTGGTCTCTTGGGTGGGGCAGTTAACGACCCCCTTCCCTCATTATTAGCACATTTCAGGTAAAGCCGTTTTCTTGTCCCTTTCACAGATGCAGCAGCTGGTTGCCTTTCCCTCTTTTTTTCCCTCTCCAGTTTTCTTCTTTCTTTTGCTCCTCTCTCCCCTCTTACTCTCATTCTCTGTTGGCTTCTGCCTGTGCCTCTGAACCAAAAAAAAGAAGAAGAAATACATAAATGCTCCTAAAAGCTGCATTTCTACAACTTGTGTGTTTTGTTTCTAGTGTCCGCAGTGCCCCAAAACCTTCTTAACTCGGACTGAGCTGCGTGTGCATGAAGCAGCCAAACATCGAGGCGAGAAGCCCTTCGTGTGTGAGGAGTGTGGCCATCGGGCTTCCAGTCGAAACGGCCTGCAGATGCATATCAAAGCGATTCACAGGTAGAAACACGCTTTATTGATTTTCTTTTTTTTTCAGTGCTGCTTTAATTAGATTAGATTAGTGGGACCTAACACCCTTTGGGGAAAAGATGTGTTTTGATGAAGTTGCTTTTCATCAAAACTGTCTTCTGTCTCGCAGAAACGAGCGGCCGTATGTATGCAACTTATGTGGCCATGCATTCTCTCAGAAGAACAACCTCAACATGCATCTACGTGTCCACAGTGGCGAGAGACCCTACCAGTGTCACCTCTGTGGAAAAACCTTCAGGACACAAGGTTCATACATTTACATTCTGCTTTTCTGCTCGTTTTTACTTTCAAAGTCAACATCACAGCCGGTAAAATACACACAGGGGGTCTCAGACCCTTGGTGCATAGATAAAAATCCCTAAATGCTAAATAGTAAAATCTTTAAAAATAAAATACAAATAAGGGCATGCAAAAGTAAACTAAGATGAAGTCAAGTAAAAAAAAAAAAAAAGACAGAGCACAAGGCACATAGCAGCTTATTACACAAACAGTGCAGAAGTTACAGAGCTGCAGGATGTGTTGCTGTCAAGCCGCACTGTCTCTGGTCTCCCAGTCTGAAGGTCAGATGGCCAGTTGCATAGCGAGTTGTTGAGCCCCAGCTGGTCCAGTTCGTGAATGATTTGCTGTGGGATGATTGTACTGAAACCTGAACTGAACTCTATGATTAATGATTAAAGTATCCACTGCTCAAAAAGGATTGAAGCTATTATTCTGTTATTCTTGACCCTGCTGGGCAGTTTAATGGCTTCGTGTTTTACTCAGGGAGAAACTGGCCTGGGAAGATTAGGAAGCAGAATTTAACACGCTAACGTGCTTACTTTCACTGAAGCAGGTGTCTCTCGTCTGTGTTTCCTTTCCAGCCAGTCTGGACAAACACCACCGGACACACACTGGTGAGCGTCCCTTCAGCTGTGAAGTATGTGAGCAGCGCTTCACAGAGAAGGGAGCTCTTCTCCGCCACAAGGCCAGCAAGCACGAGGACGGCCGCCCCCACTGCTGCCACATCTGCAGCAAAACCTTCAAAGGTAAGATGAAGCACTCCGAGTTTGAACGTTCTTACTTTCTTCCTCTTGTCTAGCATCTCTGTGAATAAAATACTGATGACAGGTGGGAACTGAAGTGACATCTTCTTTTTTTTTTCTTTTTTTTAACTACACCAGCGAAGGAGCAACTGCGCGTCCACCTGCGTCGTCACAAAGGAGTGAGGAACTTTGAGTGCGACGACTGTGGCTACAAGTTCACTCGACAGGTTGGCTCACACAACCCACTCCTGAAATCCAAAGTTTCACGGAGCAATGCAGAGCGCTGCATGGACCTGCTCTGAAGTTATTGTACAGCTAAGATTTTGTTTTAAGTCTTTTTACAGGTAAGAAGACTAAGAAAACTGGAAGCATCGTGGGATTATTCATAGCAACAGAGGAAAATTGCTTTCTGACTAATTAACTTCTTGTTCATCAAAATAGATTAAGATCAAGATACCTCTATATAAAGTTTTAATGAAAATTATTTAAGCTTACGTTTAAACTAACGTTTCGGTTACAGGTTTTAGTTTTGGTTAAATGAAAAAGGAGCTGATTTTGAGATGGAAGGCTTTGAGTGTAGTGGAAAATATAAGAGCGGGACAACAGGCGGGACGATTCGTAGATACAGAAGTGATGAGACACAAGTGGGAACAGTCAGGAAAATTAAGACTAAACATTTAGTCCTTTCAGACAGGGTGGAACTCACTAGTTTTAGCGCTATGATGCTCTTTCTGGATGTCCCCAACACGCTAAGGAGAGCGCAGCTCCTGACTCGTTAGCCCACTTAATGCTTTAACTTGTGTTTGGTCTGAATCAGTGTTCAGTGTGATGTGACAGCATGGTGCGGTAGTTTAAATAAATAATACACATCACCCTGTGATGTATCGTACACAAATGGGATTAATAGTCATTTTGAGTTGAATTTGAAATTGAAAGGAAACTGGAATCGCAACTGGTGATTGGTTGTGTTCAACATTTCTGCCCTGCTCAGTTGCCTGAATGAACAGCACCCACTAAAATCATCAGAAAACTCTCACATCTCATCCTGCAGGCACACCTGCGTCGGCATATTCAAATCCACAAACGCACTGAGAACTACAACCCACGGCAGAGGAAGCTGAGGAATCTCATCGTGCAGGATGTTGATGACAGTCCTGGTGAGAACGAAATCACTAAATCCGAGGTCACTGATCACACAGCAGATAAAGCCGCCCCCCAGGAGTCCACGAACCCGCGGCCAGACTCGTCATCAGGCCTCGCCTCCGGCTGCATGGTGAGCATGGTGATCAAGTCGGGTGACGCTGTCATAGACTTGAGGCCTCCCGAGACGGCGGACACGTTCTCTGTGCCACAAGTGCCAGAAGCGTTGCAGGAAACTCAGCTGGTCAGTGAGGCGTACCAGTCTACGATACACATGGAGGGAATCGTTGAGGACTTGTCTGAGAGTAAGACCTGAGGCTGAGAGATCACCGTCTGCAGCATCAGCACCCTGATTCTGTTCTACACCTGATGTACACATTTGATCAGTTTGGTTTCAATCGGATCTTCACATGCTATTAACATATGGTACTTTTAAAGAGGCCGTACAAGATTGAATTAGGTATAAATGTGATTTAAAAAAAAAAAAAGACACGTAGCCTTGCAGCAGAGTCAGCTGCTGTTAAAAATAGAGGCAAAAAAAGTCTCATCTTCAGTCAAATAATGAGCTGCATGTTTGTGAAGACTCCTGCTTTCATGAAAAATAAAATGTTTCTCACTTAAGGATGTTTTTGTCAATGTGACAACAAAAGATGTGTGTCTGAAGGTGTTAAAGGAGCAGTTTGACTTTTACGGCATCTGTGCAATCCAGCCGTTCAGTTCCGTCACATTCTTATTCATTGCCGCAGTTGGTGGTTATGTGATGCGATGAAATTCTGAACAAGACAGCAACTGTGGATGTCGCATGTTTATGTCTATGCTACAAAGCTTCAGAGGAAGGCAGTTTTAACGCAAATCTCTTAAACAATTATTTGTTTGTTCTTTTAAAAGTGTTTCTCAGGATTGATTTCATCAGTGTACAAATACAATGTTCTCATTCAGTGTCTCTAAATCTAACAGAAGAGCTTAGTTGTTCTCAAGATGAATACACATACAGGATATGTAAGAAAATTAAAAGGTAGCAAAACTACAAACTCACTCGTATATTCTCAATTTTCTGAAAAATTTTAACAGACACAAAATAAGAAGTTAGCATGGCTGAGCACCATCCATAAAAGATATTCTTGTCTTTATCTTACAATTTTTTTTTTGAATTTTGAATATTTATAGAAATATATACGTATATATTCATATATTTCAGTGACCTTTGTTGGCCAGACAAGTAGCAATTTGACATGATGGTGTTTGTTTTTATGCAAACCGTGTCCTCCAGGTGAGTGTCTTACAGAAACTGACAGTTGATATACAGGTTGAGTTTATGTTAAAGGTCCAGGTCACCCACCCAAAGGAAAGTGGTCCGTACCAGCATACTCAGTCCTAATGCACAGTGCATAGCACCATTACAAGTCTTCAGTTGTTTATTGGCCCACAAAGTTCATCTTTTTACTTCCATTCATTCATTTTAACCGTTTAGTCGTTTTGGGGGGTTCATTTTAGCTGAGGTGAAACACACTTCATTACGCAAATACAATGTATTCTTTCCACTGAAAACTTTTAATCCTTCATGGTTTGGAGCTGTGAAGTATGCATAGAAATAACAACGAGGAATAATGTGTAACAGAACTGTGGATTAAAAAAATGTAAGCACCATTTTTCTTTCGATATTATTGCAGTTAACTTACATTTTGTACATTAATAATTTGAAAATATGTACATGCAAAGAAACATCCCTCATATATAAAAACACCAAACATTTTTTTGGTAATTGCACAGAAAGCACACAGCCAAGCAACATAAGACCAGGAATATAATTTATTTACAAAAAAACTGATTCAACACCACAGACATGTATGGAACTAAGAAAACATAGTTGCGTAAACAAAGGTAAAACACTCGATACTACATGTTAAAGCAATCATAATCTTCCAAAAGAGGACAATAAGATTAATTTCCAGTTGAGTTCACCCTCATCCACACATGCACATGTAATTGCAGCTGAGAGACAAAGACTTCCCAAGCAGCTACAGCACAAAGTATGTCCATAAATAAACATGACATTCAGAAATACTGTTGAATGAAAGGTCTTCATGCACATTCAACTGGTGGTTACAAAAAATCTGAAGCACAGTTTGAAGGCCAAGAGTGCGACACGAAGATGCTGAGCAGCCCAGTGATCACTAAAAATCCATCCTTCATCAAGTACAAGTTAACGTGACAGACAACCATCCTGAAATTCTGGGATGACAGAAGATTTATAAGCACACTTGCATCTCCTGGTACGTTTGAAGCCATCTTTGTTTAGTGTCTGTTGAATGATTGACATCATCTGTTCTGGAATGTAAACATATATATTTTTGGTTTTCTCCAAATAGCATAACATGGGACTAGAATTCAGTGTTGCACTGTAAACTGCAACACGATGAGATTGTCTTATTTTGTGCATTTGTCCTCTTTCAAAACCGAAAACCAAAGCATTCTTCATTTTAAACCACGTCCATTTCACTTTCTGACCTGTAGTCTTAAAACTTGACGTTTGCTGCCAGTTTATCAGGTTTTAATGCAGCGGCCCTGGTAAACAGACTTTGATGCAGTGGAGTTCCTCTGGAAAACTTAAAAATCATAAAAACAACCTCCTGTGCAAAACAAGCAAAACCCACAGTAGTTTCCTGCTGATATAAATGCACTGCAAGAGAACCTAATCTATGAGTGAGATTCCCAGAGAGTTCCAGTAAATCAGTAAGTAAGTGTATATCTCGACTTTGTGGCAATTGCTAAAGTGTATCACCAAGTATGGAGTGGGCTTGTTGCTGCACCCTGTGGCCATTAAAGGAAATAACATCCGCTTTAAATGGTTTTCATATATTAGGAGTACTAGACACAGCACCTCAATTTGACTTTTTTTTTCTTCAGTTTTTGTTCCTTTTTCAAAATTACCCTCTTCTCTCAATATAAGATCATTCCATATGTTAACTCAATAAGAAAAGTACAAAGAAAATACTAATGAACATGTACACCTGGGCTGCAGCCAGACTTCAGAACTACCGTGTATCTGTCTGATTTCTGTTGACTGTTCTCCTCAACACATCTGCCCGTTTCTGCAAGGAGGCATTAAGGAGTCAATCACATAATATTACAGATGGTTCTCAATTAATGGCTCCATCTATAACACAATTCACAATTTCTAGAGCCAAAGACACCATTTTCAAATAGCTTTGTGCGAACAACATCCAAACACCATATATTCAGTTCACAATAAAATAAATATATAACATACGACAAAAAAAACAACTGAGAAGCTAACGACAAAAATTACTATTTCCATGCAGGTTTTTTTTTTTTTTGGTTTCACAATAGCTAAGGGTACTGTAAATGACTAGGTGCTTGGTTTGGCAAACATACTTTTACTTCTCCGGCTCGAACGGTGAGAAAACATTCTTAAGAGCTTCTCTTTGGGACCCACAGGGCTGTTTTTTCAGCCACGACAGGGCTGCAAACATCAGGGACCACGTGTAAAAAAAGCAGCACATACATCATATACGCATCAAAATTTATACTTTAAAGCAAAACTTTTTTTTATATGCTAAAATATAATCATCAATTTCACTTCAAAGAAATATCGAGTCACATTTTGGAAATGTCATCTATTTCTCACAGTTTCCCATCTCTATTATCAGCAACGACTGCACAGAGGAACTTATTATTTGAGACGACTGCGTCTCATGTGAAGGGATTACGTCATATCTGTAATGATGCATCTGTCACACCGAGCGACAGCAGACATGATGGGAGAGGCATCTTAGAGGCTCAAGGAAGTAATAATTTAAGAGCAAATGAGTGTGATTGTATAAAAGACCAAACAAGAATAAATCCCATCTTTGTTGTAAAAGCTCCTCTGAGCTAAAAACTACAGAAGCTGCTTTTGTGTCACTTGTAACTTAATATAAAGAAATATTAGTTTACGACTTTGCCTAATTTCACTATCTCAATAACTATTTTTGTATGCCATTATCAATCCAAGGCATATATTGACAATGAGTAATTTTTGTTTTTTACATTTAGTCACAGATAATCCCCTGACATATCACTGCGGTTATGCTTTATAGACACTTCGGTTAGCAAGATGAGACTATAAATATTTACAACTGCTCTTAAATATTGCACGTAGGGACAGATGTTCACTGCTGTTGTACAATACGGCAACACCAGGTGAAACTGCCAGTGGGAGATGAGAGGTTTTTTTTTGTTTTGTTTTTTGAGTGTAGTGGGGGTTTTTTTTTGTTTTTAAAACACAGAACTTTCCCCTTGCGGGTAGGGGGGAGTCTGGCCCCAGGCCTCTCTATAGTTCATCCCACCTTCTGCCCAGAGCAGTTTTCACAACATGACAGCTTTGTCATCAGGAAGCTCAAACTGCTATTTAAATGCTCAGCCTACTCTTACGCGTTAAGATTGCAATGAGGTAAAATCTCAGAACAAGGGAAGACCACATGTATCATCTTGAGGTCCAGACTCAGTGTGCTGGGTTCACGTCCTGGTTCTGGTTAAGATTGTTGTTGAGATTGTGGAGCGCTTGGTGACGCTGGTGCCGGTGGAGGTGAATGGCATTGGACTCGGGCAAGTCCGTGGGTTCAAACGCGCTGGACACCAGTGGCATGAACTGGCGGAATATGCTGACACTGCCGTGCCAAAAGGTGGGCTGAGGGAGCCGCCCAGCAAGAGTCCAGGTGCAGGTGGCCGGATCATAGGCCTCCACAACGTCTGACAATTCAAACGTGTTGTCATAACCACCAGACACATACAGCTTTCCACCCAGGGCTGCAACACTGCCACCAACATGGACCTGACAAAAGAAAGTGAAAACATTAAAATTCATGGTTGAATGCATGAATGCATTATGTTTTGCTTTAAAGTTTTTACACTTTTAGACCTGATAAGTTTCGCAAATATTCCAATTAGTTTTCAACCTCTTTTACTCAAGATGGCAATAATGAAACATGGTCATATTTGCTGCGCTTTTATAATGAGTCCTACAGACATCACAATTAAATTCAATCCATTTGGTTGTTGTTTTTCATTTTGACTCGCGTATAAAATCCTGCAAAACTTACCTTTTGTCATTTATCTATTTTTATTTATTTTTTTTACAAATAATAAACTGCATATCAATGGAGCTTGAAAAGCTTGTTAGAATGTAAAAATAAACAATATGGATAGAAAATTAAGGGTAGAAATATAATGCACATACACACATTGCAAACTTATAACTGTTGTACAACTAATGAAATAAAGGAAAAACAAAATAGAAAAATAATTAGCAAACTGGAAATAAACTCAGTGTCATAAAATGAAAAACAGTAACAATAAAGTAGGAATGATTAGAATAAAAACATTTCATGTATGTCATACTTTTAGTCTAATTAGAAAGACATTGTTGTTCAAACTTCTGTATCCAAAGAAAACATCAATTTTTTTGTGAGCATTTATTATCATTTTGTGATAAACTGAGTGTGGTTTGTTGTGAGATCACAGAGGACTCTTGTTCATGCGTGCTGGTGAGAAGGACCTGATGTGAAATACAAACCTGGGTCATTGGGCTAATTTTGTCCCACTCGTTCTTTTGGGGATTATAAACATCAACCTCAGCTGAATCATCCCTACAAATAGAAAGAGACCAAAGTCATGTCGTTGCCAAAACACTCACTGATTCAAATGTACTCATGTTCTCTTTGCAGACATTTGTTCCTGGTAAATGTTGTTTGCATAAGATGAAAGAATATTTTAAAAATAAATATTTAATGTGACAATGTTTTCAGGGAAGAAATTGAAGGAATGAATTGAACTTTTACAACCAGGAAAATAGGAAGAAAAGAGAAAATATGTTGAACAAGGAGATGACTATCAAAGCGTGTTCTTTCCTTACCTAACGAAGTAAATAAGCCCATTAAGGGTTACAGTCTTTGGTGTGAAGGACCACGGAGGCAGCTGTCCACAGTTGACCATCGCCCAGCGGTTGGTGTCTGCGTCATAGCTCTGGACTGCCATGGTGTCCTCACTGGTCAAAGAGCCTATAGCATACAGACGTCCATTGCAGGCGGTGGTGGAGCAGTTGTCCATGGGATGCATCATGGCTGGCAAGGCCTCCCAGCAGTCCAGAGTGTGATCGTAGCGCTCGGTGCTGTCTGAAGCCACCACATACAACTGGCTTTTCAACACGCAGGAGCTGTGGTACTCGCGGGCCTTCAGCATGGGGGACGCCTCTGTCCACTCATTCACACTGGACTTGTAGCGCCACACGCCATCGTAGAGGCGTGAGCCATCAGAGCCACCTAAAGGAGAAATATACATTTACCTGCTGTTTATGATGAATACTACTGATTTAGTACGTACCCATTCATCTCAGCTCATCTTTAGCTGTTTAAATTAATTCACAATGTTGAAAATTGATTTAAGAATTCTGTAACAAATGAGAATGTGGGCAATAGCCCCCATATTTTTTTTTTTTTACAGGGTCCCATAAAGTTCAAATCCGGTTTTACCTCAGGATAGTGAAACAACGATAGTTTGCATGTCAAACAGACATGCGGTGAACATCAAATCTTACTGTCACCTCCTTCATATGCAAATTTCACAACTTAAATATTTAGCTGGAATATGATTCAATCCTACAATTTGTTTACGGAACACTTTGAATTTGGTCAGTAAGAATGCACATAGAAACATTTTGATAAAAAGTCCTTATGGACAAAATGGTACAAGCAGGAAGCAATTGCATCTTCTAGAAAACAGGTGTGATGCATTGACTAGGGTAATAATGCAATGTCTGCTGAATGCAAATATTAGCTTTCCTCGTAACTCATTTTGTAACTTGCACTTCAGATTAGGAGATGACCACTTGGGCTGCTGTTTTGAGCTACAATTGTTTAGTCAGGTTCAATATAACAGTTTTATTTGCTTGCACATGCTCCAGTCTGTTGGGCCTCCATGAGGACAGTCACCTACAGGTCTGAGAAATGCAGACTGCACAATTACTGTTCTATATGTTTAGTACACGTAAATCCATGTCAGCCAACAGACCAGAGCGCATATTTTACTTTAATATATTATTTTCTATGTTTTACCGTCCAAAGCTAATGGCTAACTCACTCTATAGTTTTCAAAACATCATATATCACATTTATGAACAACGCATGTATCAACAAGAAGTTCATATACCCTAGTGTAAGATAAGGTTATTTTAGTTAGATAGGCTGCAGGTCCTATGCATCTACAGAGGAGTATGAAGAAGACAGAAGGTGAACAGCATAGGTTTAGGTGGGCGGGAGTCAGATCCTGGATGTGCTAATGTCATATCCATCATTACCCACATGGCTATTGGAAATTATTATAGCAATGACGCCAAGATAACCATTAAAATATCACTCTAAAATAAACACTGATGACTCTGTCAATCTGCTCAACTGATTGTGTAACTCTTTCTCAGGTTTCCCAGACTGAGGCACAGCTAAAACACAAATGTTATTTATGTACACTTCAAGCAAAATGACAAGATGATTAATGAAAACACTGAGAGGAGCAAATGCTCTTTTTTAAGCACCTCTGTGTACACCGTCTCAGCTTGTAAGGTAAGAATGTCTGAGACAGCCTATGATGCTATGATGATTCATGTCCTTCCTGATCTCTCTGACAGCACTAATTTGAATTTTGTTGCACTTGCACTTTAAAAACCTTCATGTTTAATTTAGAAATGTCACTTATTTCACCTTAATTCAAATTTAAAGCAGCCCTGATAGCAAATACTAATCTTAAACATTAATTTAAGAAGTAAACTAAAATAAATCATGTGTAGCTTTCATTTCTGACAGCAAGGCAGTGAGCCAAACGCCACTAAATTTATGACATACCATTATCGTATGTAAGGAATCAGAAGTTCTGAGCGAAATTCTAATTTAATTTCTAGAGGAAAACAGTCTTCAGACAACAACAGTCCACTGGTAACAATGATGACAATGATGCTGAAGATTAACACCGGTGCTATCCTGGCAGTACACTGTGTTCTGTTTAGTTCACACACAGTAGGTAGCCAAGAGCCAACAGCTTATTTATAAGCGCTCCCTGACAGCCATTTCAGAGGATGAAGGCGAAAGAATGGAAATCTACACACTAAAAGTTTCATCAACTGTAAATCTGCATTACCGGCAATGTAACTACAGTGTGCTGTCATTCAGATTGAACTCTAACTTATTAGTATATTATTTACAGTACACTTAAAATATGGTTAGTAGTGGTAATTCTGTTTTAATTTGGAGCTTCATTAATACTCAGGATCCAATATTGTTAATAGAATTACACCACTGTCTACTTTGAATTAATGCAATTTGAGTTTTTAGAATAAAAACAAACAAACAAACCCTCCACAATCATTTGAGGCTCCTTTTTGACACTGGATGGCAAATAAAGGCTTCTGACAGAAACTTGTTGAAATAACATCTTTGACCTTCTTCAAACGACTTACCTGTGACATACATATCGTTTCCGAGGGCAGCGATGCTGTAACCTCCTCCAAGGTGGTCAGGGAATTCAGCCAGGTAGCGCCACTGCCCAGTCTGAGGGTTATAACAGTCCACTGTGACCAGCTCATCACAGTCCTGGTCGCAGCCTCCTACCACAACCAGGATTTCTGCCAGACCCGTGGACGGCCGTGGCCTCATGCGGTGGCAGGGCCTGTCATGGCGGTCATATTCACAGGACTGGAAGCTACGGGCCTCGTTCACCATGCGGAGGCAGGTGGGTGAAAGGTAGACAAGAGGGTCGCTCTCCACGTGTGCCAACAGAAAGAATCTCCTGACAAATGGGAGTCGGACCTGCTGCAGGAGCTCCGGCCAGTAGTGCAGTCTTCGCTTTAGATCAGCCTTCACCCAGCGCACTGCAATCTGATAAACCGTCTCCTCCTTGTCCACACAAAGCTCATCATCTGACACAAACTCGAGGAGGCGCTTCCATGGCAACCGCTCAAAGTCTGTCCCTTTAGCTAGCTCCATTATGTTTTTGAGGACAAAGCGGCGTGCACTTGTTGCCAGCTCTCTGCAAGCATAGGCCTCTGCAAAATCCTGAATCTCAAGACAGTTGGAAACATCCAGCCGCTGCTCCAGAAAAGCACAGCAGGCCTCTTTCACTGAGGGGAACTGAAATAAATCAGCTGTCTTCAGCAGGAGGTCCACGTTATCTTGAGTGACGGTGACCCGTCCTGTGTAGCAGAAGTCTACCAGTAGGCCCAAAAGCTCTGCTGATACCTCATGCAGAACCACCCGGTCCATGACGCTCTCCCTCAGCGTTCCAGCGAACATGGCCCGGAAGTAGGTGCTTGCAGCAGCCAACACTGTGCGGTGGCAATGAAACTCCCGGCCCTCAGCACACAAAGTCACATCGAAAAACTTTCGTTCGGCTCGCAGTTCGTGGATTCCCCGCAACAGGTTGAAGGCATGGGCAGTGTCAAAAAAAGGCAGGGTTGACGGCTGTGTCTGCAGGACTGGCTTCTCCATCTCTGCTCTCTGAGTGTCACCGGCGTTTGAGCTCAGTTTGCTGTTTTCATCTGAAACAGACAAACAGACATCACATTCCAATCCAACTTACCATGAGATCTGCAGCACATGCTTATTTCTATTTATTTGTTAATGCCCCGATTATTTTCTAGAGCCAATCAGATATGGCATAAAATCTAAAACAATTACTTAAATTATGGTACAGTTTCCTAAAACGCTGTTTTCACCACAGAAGTCAAAGAAATTCAGTTTTCAGTCACATAAGCCAAAAACAAACAAAAACAAAAAACTCAATAAAAAGAACAGAGCAAGTATTTTGATTCAATTTTTGCCTGGATAAATAACAGTTGCAAATAATTTTGTGTCAATTCACTCATCACAGCACCTTTTATGGCTTGTGTATCACTATTAAACATTAATATGATCCCAGTAGGCTATAATGGCTAAGAAAAAAAAAGAAACACCATCCAAATAACAGATGTATTCTTGAATTCTTTAGATAAAATGCCTTGATTTAAACACAACTAATTTTAAATAAATAATACATCAATATTTCATCCATAAAATTGTTTTTTAGAATCATAAAGTCTACTTTTTTGTTTCTCCTACCTGTTGAAGTCTCCAGGCACGTTGTACAAGCAAAGTGTACGTGCGTGCGTAAGTCACTTTAGTCTAGAATAAAATAAAAAAAATAAAAAAAATATGACAGCGAAGCTCAGCACCAGTCTTGTGAATCTGACCAGCTCCTTAGTTGAGTTTAAGAAAGAGAGCTTGCCTGTGGTCTGGAGCTATAAATACACTAGCAGAGTCCATTTCCAGACAAGAGTGGGGGTTGGATTTTGGGGAGAACACCTAACATGCAGAGAGCTGACATTACCACCCCCTCCCCAATACCACCACTGGTATGTCTCTGTGGTCATCAGTGTGAGTAAGTAGACTTTATGAGAGGAGCCAGCAGAGCCTGGGCCTCCCTCAACATCTTCAGCATAGCTTCCTCTTTCAATTGCCAGGAAATCTGTTGGAAAAGGACTAATGAAGCATTGATCAGATCTGATCAAAAAGCACCGCCTGTCCTGGTGTTTTTAAAAAAAAAAACAAAACCATGCCATGAATACCAAATGATTATTCCATCAGCAGAAAACTAAACTAACAAGCAAATACCTGATAATTCCTCTGGGAAAGCCAGCGTTGGCAAAGAATGAAATACCAAAAAATCTTTAACTGCCATTAAATTTGCCTTCAAAAGGTGTATATTTTTAACTCAACATTTTCTTGTGATCCATTTCATTAATCCCCCTTTTTAAATCGCCAGGAGAACAAGACTGGTTGTTTGTTTGGTAAGAGTTCATATAATCCCTCCCCCGGTTTCTACTTCCACACAGGTATCTGTTTACACACGTTTAAAGGTTGCGATTAAGCCCCCTGGTCCTCCGGCCAAAGGAGAGCACAAATTCCACACCGGGGTTAAATAATGCAGCAGTCAAAATAGCTGTACAAGGAATAACACTGTTCTCTTTTAGTGCATATATACTCCTACAAACCATACCTGCGATATGTATAAAAACATCTTCCTAAATGCTGACATCATTATTCGGCTGAAAGAATTCTGATCAATCTCAGTATACAGCAAAAGAGATGAAAGCCCGTAAAGTCATGTAGGACAGCATTAGAAAAAAACAAAACAACAACAACAAAAACCCCAGGGTTTAGATGGTATAGAAATTGAGAATTTCAGTTTAAAATGATTTACATTATTTACATTTCAATTGACTTTATTTGCATGGCACATGCCGAGAGCTGACGTTACCAGAAACTAAACAAGCTCAATACAGTGTAATTAATCCTGTTGGTGATCAGCCAAAATGTCAACAACACCCACCCACATACATTGGTTGTGTCCCTCTCGTCTCCTGTAGCGCAGCAGTATTAGCCTGTAGCTGAACTCGTGACCGGCAAATCTAGTCAAAACAAAAATACCAGGCAACCTGCAATCCTCTTGGTCAGGAGATTTTATACATATAACTTACATGGCGTTTTCCATTTATTTAGATGAGTCCTGGATCTGAAGCCAAGTTATGAATTGATTAAGTGACTGTCAGCAGGTGTAGAGACCTCTATAAAAGTACACATTTTGGCAGTGTGCCGTTTGTCAACACAATGCAAAGAGGGGAACACATAAGCTATGGTCTGAGAGAAGCTATTGTTGTTGCACAACAATCAGGAAAGTGTTATAAAACCATTTTCAAACTGGTTATAAAGATTATTCACAAGTGGAAAGCTTTCAAGGCAGTTGCCAATCTTCCCTGGAGTAGAGCTCCCAGAAAGTTTACCCCAAGAAATTGTGCAATCCTTCAAGAAATACAAAAAAGTCCCCCCAAAAATCTAAGGGCTAAAACTCAGACCGTACAGGTTCCAGAGAGAATTTTAAATATTAAAGTCCAAGACACAACAATTAGAAGAATGAACTAGCAGTTTGTTTGGAACAGCTGCCAGGAGAAAGCTTCTTCTGTCTAAAAAGAACATATAAATGCCACTGAGGTTGGAAAAACTGCATCTGAACAAACCACAAGACTTCTGGAACAATATCCTATAAACAGATGAGACCAAACAGGTACAATGATCCAGAACACACAAGCAAGTCCATATAGAAGTGGCTGAAAAATATAAGAATGAATGTTGTGGAAATGCCAAGTCAAAGTCACACATGGTTGAACCTTACGAAAGCATCTACAAGCTACTGACTCATGATGATAATATTTTATTATTATGTTTTTACACAAGCAAAAACAAAACAAAACCCTAGGATTAAAGGGCCGGTACGAACGTTTTCACTCGTCCTTATGACCGCCATCTTACTTCAGCTTATTAGCATTGCAACTTTGGCAACTCAAAATACAATCACAGGTTAAAGTACTTCTGAATTAGCTCTGCAGACACTTTAGTACACAATCATGCATAAAAATAATTACATCTGAGCATAAATACATCCATTGCTCATATATTTCCAAAGAGCAACAATATCAACTACCATGACAATAAATTCTTTCCAAAACAGAGCTATTTTTGATATTCTCTTTCAAAAATGACATTTAAAACAGCACATAGGAATCTTTGCAGTTGTACACTTTAGGGTCCCCTGTAAGCAGTAGAGATTAAGTCACTTTTACAACGCTAGGATTTTCTTTTCCGTGGTCTGTTGCATGGTCACTCTATCGTGTTTTTCTTGAGTTGGTCGCCTCTGCCATAAATTCGACAGTAGTTTATAACTGTCCCAAAGGGACGGGAGTGCAAAGTTACTTCATCAACTGTAACTTCTGCTGCCACCAGGGATGGAAGGATTAATAAGTACCATGAACCGGACTCCAAAACGGCAATTCCAAAGTGGTAATTCCTCAGATGGTTGCGGATACACGTCAATCACAAGAATATTATTAGTGATCTTGTAGCATAACCATCCCCTGAATAATAAAAAAAGGCAAAAACACTGCTTCTTAGAACCAGTGACTTTCAGGAGTCAAGAGTCTTCAGTGACAGATGCTGCTATGTGGGTGTAAGGACAGTTTTGCTGGTGCAGGAACAGTGCGTGCTGAGCCCATTTGTTTCATTGACAGGGTTGCCCTTTGATGGTGCAACTTTGGAAGCACACACAATAAAAACAAAAAAAAAAGATTATATACAGGCTTAAGCAACACTTCTTTCTTATTTCATAATCAAGGATGGGACAACTCTTTTGTGCACAGAATTAACCTTGCTGAAGATTATGCAGGGTTCCTCAATATGGAGTCAAGAGATTTTCATTTTCTTTTACACCTTTTAAGGCAGATGTGTAATTAAAATAAACATGTTTCCTGTGCTCTGCAAAGAACATACTGCAGTGTTTCTGATTACCAACTAAAATGTGAACAAAAACACACAACAATCCTGTTACTTAAATTATGATCAAATAGGTTTGAAATTAATCATTCAGAGCCCTGCAGATTTGTACTGAACTGACAAAGCCTCAAGTTCAATTAACCAGATATCTTTCTTCACAACCAACATCAAATTCAAATTCTGCTGCAGAAAAGAAGTTGACCAAAAGTGAAAAAATATTTTTTTCCTTGCTTGTTTGTTTTTGCAGTTGTAAAATTCAGATGAGAGAACTACACATTTACTTAGACATCTACTTAACATGTTCAGTCTGCTGTATAGCACCTGGCAGGTTAACAGAAAGGCAAAGACAGCTGCTCTCTCTGCTGAAGCAGAAACAACCATCAGAGAGGAGAGACATAAAGTCCTGCCCTTAAAAAGGCATCCGCATTCACACCATTCCCTATTCAGGAAGGCCAGCACAAGGATAAAACAGCGTGGAAATGGATATATTCTTGTGTGCTTAGGAATTATTATGCAATCACATGATGGCCAGTTGTAGCAGAGCTCATCTGGGACTATTAACCACTGAATTTGAAGAATTTTAAGAGCATAGCATGGTATGTCTCACACAAAGGTAACATCTTCAAATTGTCTAACAGAAAAAAAACCTCTTTTCTGCCAGCAAGTGTTAGTATTTTATAAACTGTAAATGAGAAAGATCTAAAACACTCCAAATCTTTTCAGAAATAGTAAGCTGACACTCACCGTTTCTACATAAGCATTATGCTTCCAACTGCTGACCTTGTACTAAATTACAAAATGTTTAGATTATGATGTTCACATGAGCTAGGTATGGAATTTAACATTCATTATATAATTTATATATTAAAACATTGTCTGAATAAATCAGCACAAAGCAAATTTGACCATTTTTAGCTCAAATAGTCCTTTTTACAGGAACAGAGATAAGATTTACTCCTGTAGGATCTATCGCTCGGTCACTCTCTTGTTGGATTACTCTCT
>JBAMYA010000022.1:16270973-16282688 GCA_037176975.1 Arrhamphus sclerolepis | reverse complement strand
TGGACCAGAGTCATTTGGTGAAAGAGCCAAGTAGATCTGAGTGTCATCTGCATAGCTGTGATCAGCAACATTGCTGTCTTCACACACACGCACAACTTTACTTACCAGGTGCTCATCACACACACATTTCTCAAGACCAGTAAACTTACGCTGGTGCAGACTTACATTCATCATGGTCATGGTGATCGTCAAAGGCTTGAATCTCTGACATGCTTTTCTTAAACCATCATCTGAACTTCCTTTTCTTGGCTCCAGAAAAGGAAGTTCAGTTGTTCAGTTGTCTGGATTCAAGCCCTTCGAGCATTAACGCTAAACTTGTGTTTTTTTTGTGGGGTGGACACAGCAACCTCTGCTTACCTTCTTAGTTTATCCTTTGTTTGACCTGGAAAAAAACTGATCATTTATTTATTTATATATAATTATGTCTTGATGTTAAGCAGTCAGAGCATGATTTTTAGTCATAGGAAATAAAACATTCCTAAATCACAAAATAAAATCAGGTGTTACATTCTTGCAAACTAAATACTATTTTGATGTCTTTGTTTGCTGGTTGAGCCTCGGCAGCAAGGTAAACCTGCACGTCGTCTCAACTGGAAGGCTCAGGTTGTTATTGTTTGTCTTGCGTCCTCTCATGAGTCTCGATGGAAAGGACGCCCACTGAGACGGACCTTTTTTGTTCATGTGCCCATTTTCTTTGTGCTGGGGGAGTGGGTTGTGAGATATTTACAAAAGAAGAGAGAAGAGAAGAATGTTATACATTTCAAATATTGTCACTTCAGTCCAGTGTTTGGGCTGCCTCTGTCTCTGTCACGTGTGGACTCGTGTCTCCGTGCATTAACACACCTCCCTTGTGATTTGAGAACCAGACTTTTCCTTCAAAGAGACTTCAGGGCAATTTTTTTTCACCCCGTAATGTTGTCAGACATAATAACAATCTCAATCTGTCAGTTTCAAATAAGAAGACTTTTACTTTGTTGCAGACGTTTTGTTTTTTTCTCTTGTTCGTATCAAAAACAGTTAAAGCAATATTTTTTACTGATCACTTTTAAAGGTAAAATTTGACTTTTTAGGAAGATCTAACCACCAGTTATGTATTAATTTAAGACAGACACAACTGACACTGGAAATTGTGAAAACAAACATTTTTGAGAGAACAGAGGGCGTGTTTTTGTAAATGAAGTAACATCTCTTTACTACACGGTTCTGCTTTTACCTATTATTTCACATTTTTGGATTTTATCAGTGACTGCTGTGGCTGCTGGCGTGCATCCTTTTTATGTTCACAGTTCACAGTGTTCTTCCATCAGTCCATCTACCAATTCCATTTGTGTAAACTCAAGATTTCAAGAACCACCTGATGGAATTTCTCGACATTCCTGTGGACTGAGGGATGAACAGGCAAGATTTATGAGGTCAAAGATCAGGGTCACAATGATGTTGTTCAGAAGAGCAGCATACTTTGGTTAAACCATCGATTGGAGAGGAGAAAACTTGTAAAGAAGGGTAGAAAATGAAAGGCTGCTCAACTAAAATGATCTCAGTACCTGTTCACGGATGCCAGACACTGCAAAAACACAATCTTATTAAGTGTTTTTGGTCTAGTTTCAAGTGTAAATATCTTAGTTCTGTCATGGTTTGGGTTGTTGTTTAGAATTTTTCCTGTTTTTGGTCCTGCTTTTATTTTGAAATCCTGTCTGTGTCTAGTTATGTTCTGTTTGACTTTCCTGATCCTCGTTCTCCTGATGTGTTTCACCTGTGTCTCGTTACCCCTCTGTGTATATAAGGTCCTGTCTTAGTCTGCCCTGTGGTGTTCTGTACTGTTTGCTCCCATGTTTCTGCCCATGGTTAGTTTGTGGTTTTGAGTTTTGTTTGTTTGTTTTGTAGTTTCCTGCTCTGGCAGTGGTTTTTGTTGTCAATTAGATATTACTGTTTTGGATTACTCCTGCCTGCTCTCCTGCATTTGGGTCCTCCATCCAACCCCACACCACATGACAAGTACACTTGAAATAAGACCAAACTAACATACAAGGAAATTTTCAGCTGGAATTAGGAGCTTGTTTTAAGTCAATAATTTCTTAATATTGATCAAAATGTACCAGTTATACATGAAATAATCTGCCAGTGGAACAAGACATTTTTCTCAAATTCTAAGCTATAATATGGGAAAATGTCTTGTAAGATTTTTGTGTCTTTGCAGTGTGGTAATGCAACTAAATATTAGTTCAGTGATTTATCTTAAAGCGTTTGCTTGATATCGTAAAGAAAAATGCAAACACTTCTATTTTCTTGAATAGGCTAATACTTCTTTTTGTTCACTTTCTGTAACGTAAACAGCAAACAGTATCAAATTTGTAAATTTTTTTTCCTCATGATTTGATATGGAACATAATGTCCTTTTTTTAAACACACACTGCTATTATTTTGAGCACAACTGTACATCACTCTTAAATGTCTACAATTAAGTCAAGCAGAAATTCTGAGATCGAGACCGTTTCATATTTGATCAGGGACTTAACCAGTGACACAAATAATCAGTTATATTCCCTTGAAAGTGTTGATTATTCATGATATAGCTCTATACAAACATGAGTATAATTTTCAACCTTAAAGGAAATTATAAGAAATAAGGTTATTATTGTCAACTAAACAACAAATCCCTCTAGTTTCACCAGGTTCACCTCATTATGATTTCCCATATATAACAGAGAAACTGAATTTTATCTTTTCATTAAAAGGCTATTTTAAAATCATTATACTGTACAGAACCCTGCAGAAGCTGTAAAACTATGACTTTATTCTACTGCTTCACAACAGATCACATGACCCTCGGATGGAAGTTTGATTTTAATTTTAATGTTCATGGGACAATAAACAGAATGTTGAGGGGGAATTGTTCCTGGAAGCAGCAGGTTATCTTTATGTGCCATGCTGTGGTCCTTTGTGCTGCCGTTGGTCTCACGCATTCTCCCTGATGCGGATCCCTCCTCCTCTCTCACTGAACAGTGTTTATCTAAAAATAGAGAGAAGAGGCCAGAAAAAAAAAAAAAAATCATATGAAAAATGCACAAACATCCATTTTCCACCAGATTTAAGCTCTCTAAACATCGGTTTGTACAATAGTATGCATATGTTGCATTCAGAATTTTTGAGCCATTTTTCTGTCTGATAATTCCGTTTCCATTTCAAACGCAGTAAATATACCAGTTGTTCCTTTTTGTGGATCACCATTATGATTTCCCGTGTGTATGTCTTGAGGTAGCCTGATGTTTCTTTTTAGTCCACAGCAGTTGGAGATATGGAAACCAGTTGGTCTCGGAAAGATCTTGAAGCATGACCAGTACATGCACCCTTCTACTTCTTATCTTTTCCTTTCTAATCTTATCCTCCCCCCTTCCCCCACTGACAAAAAGGTTGCTGCCTATAGGTGGATATTCTGTAAAGTGCACGCAGCGAATCAACTCTTCTGGAGACTTGCGCTCACAATATTCTCCATGTTAAGTTACGTTTAAAGCCTCATCTCAGAGGCATAAGGAGTGTTGCTGTTACATGTTTCTGAGTAAATGTTCTGTGTGCATTAATCTTTTATTTTACTATTTAAGAATTTTTAGTTTTACAAATAACTGAACCTATTTTCTATGTATTTATTTGCTTAAATTATATTGCCCTGCTCTTGTTGTTTTAGTCTCTGCATTTTCTAAATTATGAGCAAAAAAAACCCCAAACAATTACAATAAAGAATCATGAAAAACCTCAGGCACAGAACAATAATGCTCATGCCATCCATTCTAGGGTTTATGTGAGTCTCCATCATCGTATTAAATGGTCCGTTCTATTGAAAAACACTGATTATGCTCCATTAGTAACCTCTCTTTTACTTCCTAAACCCAACTTGAATGATGTACTTGTATGATGCACTCACCCGAATTGCTTTGGATAAAAGTGTCTGCTAAATATAATGTAGTGTTCCCAGCTACTTGGAGGACCACATAGAAAGAGCAAAGTCTGTATTTGATTGTGTGAAATGTAATGCTCAGTGGCAGTTCTGTTTGTTCACAGATTATCTCTTCATTTGTAGCTTAAGAGCATTATACATGTTTCCTGCTATTTAAGACTGTCTGTAATGAACCTAACTATGACTCAAAATGGAAATATCTTATTGACCTGGAGCCAATGGCAATCTTTTATTAACATGTCTCGACAGCTAAACACACACACGCAGTGACATACTCACTATATGCTGCAGAAATCCTGCTCTCATGCCCCACAGGGGAGGTTTAAAAGCACTGATGTTGATTAGCATAGCTTTGAATAAGACAGCCCTTTGTCATTCATTTGACACGATGAATCAACTTCCACATCTGCAGCATCTGGGTTGCCATCCCTGAAAGATTTGCCACAGCTGAAATTTATTTGCATATCAAACTGAGGACCTCATGTGGTCCTACCCCCTAATTTGTGTTGGAAAAATATGCTCCCAGCTGCCACAAAAGCACCACTACGGTCATCGCCTTCGTTTTAGCTGTAGCTTATAGGCAGAAGCCCTAATCAGAGAGGGGAGTTATAAATCTGCTGGATTATTAGTCATACTAATAAAACAAGTTCTCTCAGCAGTTGGTTTTAATCATCACATTTATCCACCATTATTAAACAGGAAGCCTCTTGTTTGTTTTCCTTCCAGCCCTCCTCTTAATTAGTCAAAAGTGGAAGCACTTTCATAAAAGAGACAGTATTTTAGTGATCTTTGTAGCAGCACTTCATGAATATTTAAAAAACATGAAACTGTATTTGCAGCTAGACCTGACCCTTATAATCGACATGCTATTCAGTTAAACATAGGCTATCAAAAGTGGACACACACACACACACACACACACACACACACATTACACATCATCTGACAGTTTTTCATCTTTATCTTGATTATTTTCAGCTGCCTCATCTTCCTGTGACTTTTTCCTTATAGTCAAGTTTTCCTCACATAGACATGTATATTGAATAAACATCAACCTGCAGGGTAGGATTATTATTAAAGAGGATGGGAAGTATGAAGTTGCAAGTTCCTCCTGGTAATGGTGGCGTCTTTTTAAATTGCAGATATGTTCATAGCTATTTCAGGGTGATGGGATTTGAGTTAGAAATGAAGCGTAATATAATATATTATTGTTGGACAATGCATTCAAAGCAATATTATTGCACAGAGGAGACACCATGTCTGCTTTTTTCCACAGTTTGAATTGTTGTATTGGGAGGGTTAGCAGCACTGGAGTTAATTACTGTCATTTGTTTTGTTGCACCAGATTATGAAAACAGGTACTGGATCTCTATGAAAGAGATTATTAGCTTTTAGCATCAGCTACCTAGTATCAACAGCCTAACTGTGAATATCAGATGTCAACAATATGTGAGTTTCAATAATTTATATTTTCTACATAAATTATACATTGTTTTTAATGCATCTTAACCCAAATGTGTATGAAAAGTAACAGTGATGAAGGCTACTTCTTGTATGAAGCGTGCCATTTCTTCCCATGGTGTAAATAGTAGATCACAGAACGCTTTCTCCTCTGAATACACATTGGATCTGTAAACCGTTGGTGAGATTAATGCATCAGTGTCTGAACATGGACACTATCTCCCTTGTTGAATGTAGGAATGTATGTACCTCGTCTACATCTTGTTCTGTTTAGCTAACGCTCTCTGAGCCAGGGTTGGTTCATCCTCAGAGAAGGTGGCAGAACATTCAGGTCGAGCATGCATCTTCCTCTCAAGGACACACTTCTCCCAGGAAGAGATGCTGGTGAGTGAGGGAACTGGGGAGTAGAGCGATACACCTGAAGTAATTTGTTGACGGTCGGTTTCCAGGGATTCCTCTCAAGGATAGCAGATTGAAGGCAGCTTTTAAGCGTGGAAATGCTCAGTAGTGCCATTTGGGGCTGTGAGATACACACAGTGCTCAGTGTAAATGAGTACACTCCCTCTGAAAAGTAACATTTTAAACAATATCTCAGTGAAAACAAACAATTTCCATAATGTTGACAAGGCAAAGTTACGTTACATTGCTTTAGAGCACAACTGTAGCTGCTTTATGAGATCCGCTCGAAGTGAAGTCCAACGAACAGCTTGGTAATGCAAGAAGTGTCACTGCGTGACACAAGAAGGCTGAGACCTCGTACTACAGGGACTGGAGACAGGGTGTCGATATTGTAACAGTAGCTGCACAGCGAGTTCTGTGTACTCTGTTCAGCAAAATCTGGATTTCGGGCAACTTGACTGAATGCACAGAATGTGTGTGCATGGAAGTGACCAGTCTTTTTACAGTTATTACACTTGGCTGTAGCAGCCGAAAAAAGTACTTGTAATCTGCCACATGTGTGATACAGCTGCAGCAGTAACATGGTGGGGTTTACAAAGAAGTTCAGGGTCCTCTGGAGGTTTTCTGTGCATGGTAGCAACAAGTGCTGATGCAATGCTTGAGGTTGATTTGGTCTGTTCTGTTGCAGCTTCAGTTTGAGTAGCAAGCGTAATTGCCTTATCCAAGGCCAAATCAGTCTCTAGAAGCTGATGCTGTCTTATGTGCTGACTAGATACATGCTCTACCAGCTGGGCTCTTATCGTTTCATCCTGCTTGTCAGCAAACTGGCATGTGCTGGCTAAATCTAGCAAGGCAGCAACGTACTGCACTACAGTTTTACTCTGGAGCTGATCTCTTCGTCTGAAGGCATGTTGTTCAGACACAGTATTTCTTTTCGGATCAAAGTGAGTTTTCAGAGCTGTAAGGGCCTTTTCTCATCATCGTACCTTGATTTCGAAAGCATATATTTCCGTCCAACCGTCTCTGGCCCTCTACTCCCAGGCTGTGTAGCAAGAGCGCCTTTCTCCTCTGACGCAGCAACGCCTTGCAGGTTGTTTCGAAACATCTTTTCCTATGTGTCTGGTGGTATAGTTGGCTCACCTGGGCAAGGTTGAAAAGGCTGATTGAAAGTCAAAGAAGCAACAGCCATCTTCAAAGTTCAGGGTGCAGGAACCTCTTTGCCGATTAGATATAGTGGTGGTGGGGTCTGGTCTTTGCTCAGCTGCAGAGGGGAGGCAATTCAGTGGCTCTGTGAGCAGCACTAGTGAGGGACAGAGCGACACACCTGAGCTGCGTTACTCATCCGTGTCCCTCTACTTCACATAGTGACAGCATGGGAGAGGACGGGAGTCTGCGTGAGGTGTTACACTGCAAAGTGTGAATATAAATAAACAACTTGTCTGTAAGCTGTATGCTGCCTGTATTACTACCCGATTCCCTTACAGTTATGTTTAGAGGTGAATCATGAAGAGATGGTCTTGCATTATCTCCACACTTTATTCAGGAAAGTACGGAAGCTCTAAAGGGCCATACATACATACATTTTATTTCCACCGTTTTCTCGTAATAACGAGTTATTTTTCCTCCGTTTTCCCGTGATAACGACATAATTTTCCTGTGATAACGTCATAACTTTGCCGTTTTCTCGTGATAACGAGTTATTTTTTCTTCTGTTTTCTGGTGATAACGAGATAATTAATTTGAGATCTCAAGAAAACTAAGAAAAAAAGTCTCTTCACACTTAAATCCATGCAAACAAGTGTATTTTTCACCAAGTTTTCGGTCTATCGACCTTAATTGCGATACCCTTGAGATCTCAAATTAATTATCTTGCTATCACGGGAAAACGGAGGAAAAAATAACTCATTATCAGGAGAAAACGGCGGAGTTATGTCGTTATCACGAGAAAATTATGTCGTTATCACGAGAAAACGGTGGAGTTATCTTGTTATCACAGGAACACGGGGGAAATAAAATGCATGTATGACCGTTTAGGGCTTCCATAGAAAAGATCATGAATAACCTGTACATCATGACTTGTACTGTGAACTTATCATCTTCTCAGTTTTCTCTCATACATTGCGCAAGAACAATAAACTGACCCCTGGTGGTCACAGAAAACGCTAGAATATATGACGTCTCTCTGCAAACAGTGAAGGATCTAAGCTTCCTCAAGTAATATAGTCTGCTCTGAGCCTCAGTTTTCATATCCAGCCTAGTCTGTTGTCTCCCAGGGTATCCTGTAAATCTTACTGAATGACTATTTTCAGGCTTAGACGGTCACAAAGAAAGTGACACGTTTGTGTTATCTCAGACTTTGAGAGTTGATAGTCATTTCAGACACCCAAACGTATGACTGTAAGCCCACAGCTTTTTAAAACACGCGCCTGGTGACGAAACGGCACGACAGTAAAGGGGTGCGAGTAAATGTTAGCTGCGGTAGAGGCAACAAAGCGTTTTCAAACCCCGCAGACAGAATGTGATGCTACATGCCACCAAGAGAGAGTTCCTGGCTCCACAAAAATATATTCCAGAAGAAGATTCCCGACGGCAGTTCAGAGTTCATCACTTCCTTGAATATTATTAAAAGAAACAAAAATCCTGACTCATTCTGTAGTCGGGGCTTTGGACTATTTCTGAGCCGAGTGAAATGTGTTTTTGAATTTTAGCAGAGATGATGTGGTATGGTGGGCTGTGTGTACTCAGGCCAGTAGAGTGGACCAATGAGAGCAGACTAGGCTATCTGTGGGGAGGCAACCTCCCTAGATTTTCTGTTTATAAGAAAAATAAATATATGGCACTTAGTAGCACTTTTCCCACTATTTCACTGGAAATTGAGTGCTATACAATTTAAATCTTCCCAGATGGAGTTACAGTTAAATCAACTCTTCTCTCCAAACAGTTTCACTAAAAATTGAACATTTCCACCATCCTAAAGTGAGGATTTATTGCAGAACTATTGTATTATGCTGGATTTCTCCCCGTGTGCTTGTTCCTAATAGACGGGGAGCTGAGTGTGCATCAGCATTTCCAAACAACAATCTGAGGACAACATGCGGAGCTCGACTCTCTCCTGTGCTCTTTTCTCCCTCACAAACAGCTCAGCCATCAGCGTTACAGAATGTAAACACTCAGAGATCAGAACCAGAGCTTTGCAGGTGGGAGTGCAGAGACCCGACATTCACAGGTGGTTCTGCTCGAGGGAAATTTAACCCAAGAGACGCTCTGGGCTCCAGAGAGCAACCTTGTCAGCTCATCTGAGAAAAACAAGTCTAATGGACATTGCAGTGTTTTCTTTTGATGTTTTGTTTAGAGTTTTCCCTTTTTTGCAATTCATGCACAGTGCACAATCAAAATGGGGGGGTTGGATTTTTTTTCTTTTTCTTTTTTTTTTTTTGCACATCAAATTTTCTCATGATTGTTATGGTTCGTCTGAATGACTTGCTGCCTTGGCATAGATGTGATGCAATAATTTTGCCCAAATATCACCTGGGAACAAATGTTATTCATTATGTCTATGTGCAGTGTCACACACAAACGCATAGACGTGTACGACAATGGCACAAACACGTACTCATATTGCCTCGTTGCCATCGCACACATTAGCACACTCCCACGCGCGCACACACACTTCAGTGTATCTGTGTGTAAACATTGTTGAGAGGCCGTGGAAGGAGGAGAAGAATCAGCCGTGGTCGGAGACAAGTTGCATTCATCCCTGCATGATAGGCTGCTGTGTGCATGTGTGGGTGCGTTAGTCCCCTCGGATGAGCACACACGACTGAAGATGCAGCTGGGAGCATGAGTTCTGACCAGGAGGAGTATGACATGGTCTGTCAGAAAGCTGTGACCCTAATTGTTGACCTTTGCCTGCACAACAGCACCCTGTTGGATCAGGACACCTGTCAGGATTTCCTCTTTGTATTGACCAGCCAGGGTTCTGACCACAAACAACTCGGTAAGTAATGTCATTAACTCCTGCTCTACAGTAGGTTGTGTGTAAGGCTGTTGCTTTCCTTGTGTGCTATATAAGGTTCAATGATCATTTGGTTCCTAAAGGAGAGCTAATTGTAGTCTCAGAAATAAGCTACATCCTGTCTTTATTGTCACTTAACGTGTTTGTCCTTTTGCATTTTACTCTCTCCATATATATGGTCCCAGATGTCCTGCTGGGACTGAGCTTTGACTGAGTGCTTGGATCCATGAATCTGCACTTAATGAGTTTTGTGACCCTCAGGGGTACAGGGAGATATAGGTGTACGCAACACAGTTACATCGACTCTCCAGTGTAGCCTCGAGAGGAGACGCTTTGCACTTTTATTAAATCACCAACTATTGCCGTCCTGACGACTGAGACGTAAAAGAGTGACAACTAAAGAGAAAAAAAAAGGAGAAAACATTTGTCTCATGCTCAAGTGAATAGAAAATGCGTACATGCAGTAAGGTTATTTAATCTTCTCGAAAAGCAAAGTTTCCACATCCTGAAAGGGATTTTTGACTTATTCATGAGGTTTGATTTCCACATCTGTTGCAGACTTTGTGTTATCTGGTACTTTGGCACTTGTTGTGAGCGTCATGCTCTCTAAAGGAATAATCCCTCTCATAAATGCTGCCGCGCTTTTGTAGGCTCCGGCTCGTGCTGGTTGGGTATCTTTAATTGATTCTAGAGCAAAATGATTGAGTTCTCTACAAGCCAAAGCAACTTCATTTTTTTTTTTTTATTATATATTTCAACATGGATAAAATGGTACACGGCATAGCTACAGGATGTTTGAAGAACTGTGGTATAACAGAATTCTCCGAGCTCTCACTGCGTTAACGTTTTCTTTTACATAGCGAATTTTAAATGTAAACATTTGCGTTCCTTGTAAAACCTGCCACATTTCTATCTGATCACAAGTAATTTATGTGAAAAATGAATAGGAAAATTTCAACTGCAGCTGCTTTAGAATACTAATGCAGGAAAATGATCAGGAAATGTAATTTCATACCAATTATGTGATCTGTTGCATATTAGGGTTCCAAAACTGGAATCTGTAATTGTGTGCTAATCTATCTAATTTAATATTTCTTATACTGAACTCTTTCCCACGAGCACTAATTTGATATTCTGTGTTGGACAGAAAAAAAAAAAAAAATCTTTAATCTTTGCTAGCAAGTGCATGGCAAAGAGGCAATATTATTTGAGGCTCCTTTTTAAAGCATGGTTCCCTGTTCACAGGGTGCATGTCACACCAATTCTGACCAAATTCACTGTCACCTCACATCATCCTCAGCAGAGGAATTGAACGTACATCACAGTGCCAGTGGCATCCACTACTGAGCTGTGGGGACACTAAATGCCATCGCATGTTATGTGGCCATTGACATAAATTCCTCTTGCCAAGTGGAAGCTAAAGACAAGCTGCTTCTCATAATGTTGGAGGATTTGTAGGTTGGCGGTTGTAACAAAAAAACAAAACAAAACAAAAAATGTCGACTTGCATGTATTTTTTTTCTCAACAATGAACAAACGGACCCACGAGAGGTTGGAAAGGAAATATTTCCTTTCCTTTTGGAAAGGTGTGGTCTATAGATGAAGCTTTGGTAAAGATATAAGTAATGAAAACCAGTGGCCAAAAGTTAAAGAGGAACTACATTAAATTTAGCATGATTTCTTAGTATCATGAGTCAAACTGAAGTAATGCCTTTTTTTTTCAACTACTAAATGACTACTCACTACTGTTTTCATCTTAATATCTGTTTGGTCCTCAGAGACTATTGGGGACACTGACTGGTTGTAATATCTGAACCGCTGTATTTCTATCACAGAGATGCTAACTGATGCTAACAAATGGGTTATAAGAACCTTGATCCTGCTTATT
>JBAMYA010000022.1:16248558-16270873 GCA_037176975.1 Arrhamphus sclerolepis | reverse complement strand
ATAAGCAAATCCTAATCAAGTATCAAAACTTCTACCTGCTCCGTCAGTTTGCATGCATGCAATCAAAATTTGCACGTGTGAATCTGTTTATTAGAGCTCACCCTTGTTGAAAAAAATGTACTTTCTAAATCTCCTTCAAATATTGGACAAATTTTGGACATTTATATTAGCACTCGGTGCAGTTAGCTGCCTATCTATCCGTAGGAGCTGTGCTTCCACAAACAAACCCAGGTTAACATTGTCTCTGCCCCTTTGGTGCAGATGCACCTTTAAAACCTCCGTGTGATTCAAAGATTCAAAGTCTTTAGATTCTTTAAACTCCTTGGGCCCATTCAACCACTTCATGGCTTCTTATTTCACTGCTATGCAGATGATATGTTACTGTACCAGTCATTCTTATGAGATGATTTAACAGTTGGATCTTAAATCTTGGCTTGTCTCTCTGCATGAAAAAAAAGATATGGAAAAAGGAGCTCAGCCTTCAACTAAACCTTTCTGTTTGTTTTTTCTTTTTTTTTTAAATCGCAGCTTAATCGGTTTATCCAAAACAATATTTGTATTAAAATCACATCTTAAAGTGGACAAGTTATTGAAAAATACATAATTTTCTTTTCTTGAGAGTTAGGGTTGGATCGAAGTGGATATTTGCCGTAGCAACCCTAGAGGAAACAGTTGGAAGGAAAAGAAGAAGGGAATGTCACACTTTAGGGTTATGGTAAGGGTTAGGTCAAATAAATCTTCTTTCCTAAAACCTTCAAAACCATAGTATCCTGCACAGCATTTTTCTCTTTAGTACAGGTTCTAATTTAGTTTTCATACTAGAGCTCTGGACTGTGACGTCAGAATTCCCAGCATGCAACATTCTAGAATGTAACAATGCCATATTGGTAGTAACGCTGACGCAGCCGTTTTTGTGCAGGTAAACGGTAATAACAGTGCCCGATAGCTGTTCTGCACTGGGATGCCAGAATATTAGTAAAAGGGGAACAGATGGAGCTTTATACTGGATATTCAACTCTTTTCATTGATTGCTCACTGTGTCTGGACCATTTTTATTTCTTTGATGTCACAGATGTCTCCTCCTCTCTGTCATTATGATGCTGCATCACCCTGAACAACACAGCTGAAACACGAGCAGCTCTCAGTGAATCCAGCTGTGCAGTTGTGCACAACACCATCCTTTCTGAGGGTCATTTAGTCTTTGTGAATGACTGACCTGAAACAACGAATGATATGCATAAAATAAAATGCCTGAGGTGGCGCATAAACATTTTCATTCACACAGTAAAGAGACAGTCTCGTTTATCAGGCAAAAATCCATGAAAATATTTGTGGCAAATTCATATGCCAGTTACATCAGCCTACAACTGTTCTGCCTTTCTTTAGTACATTTAGTGCATTTGTTAGATTCCAAAGCTGAATATTGTTCACAAATCCAGGGTGTGCTGTCCACTTATACCCCTCGAGGCTTTTGCATTTTATTTCAGAGAATCCCCAGAGTATGACGAAGGAAAGTTGATTAAGAAGTTGTAAAAGTTGGGATATTAAAGGTCTGGCAGCTCCATTGCTGTTTTAATGTTTTCAATAAGTACTCTTGGAGCATTGTATCGGTCAGTAATATTGAGTCTTTCTATTTTAGCAACATAGTTTTCAATATCTTTGGGTTGAACCGCGAAGTGAACACGGACGCTTGGAAATTTATAATCATGCCATGACTTTTGACTTGCACGAGCGGTTCTCTTTCCTGCCACAAAAGGCCTTTTTCACTCTTCTTCTAATAGATTTGCCTCTTATTGGCTAGCGGAAAGAATGCAACTTGAAGGCTCTTTTTAATGACCTCACTTTTTAGAGCTGGACTCTATATCTATCGATTGTAAATTTTATATGCTTTGTTAATAATTACACAAACCAAAAGTGACCAAGAAATATAAGGTTCCTACTTACAGTATTTGTAGAAAAAAAAATCCTCTGTGTTTATTAGAATCATAAATTTGGAGCTATATCAACTTTTCACATAGAAAGAGCCAAAAATAGACATGTAGAGCTTACATTATTTTATGTATTGTAATCGTGTAATAATTTCTGTTTGGAGACATTAACAAAACACAAATACTTCCTTTAACATGTCTGACAAATACAAGTGGAAACAAAGAGCCTCAGAGCTGTCAGCAATACTTTAAGTTTTATTCTGTGCAATCAGCCTCTCAATTGTGAGCCATGTAGAAATCAGATTACATGGCCTACACACCCCGCCAACCCAAGCATTTCTACATGACATGTTTCAGCATTGTTCTTGTTGCTGTTTCTGTACCTGGAGATGAGTGAGGAACCACAGCAGGAGGTGGGCTTGTGCATACCATTATCTCACAAAGCACTCATTACAGGAGTATCTTCCATATCCTCAATACCAGCAAAACATGTCACCTCATGCTGTCCGCCTCATTGTGAACACCGCAGCACTCAAACACAACACCTATTTGGCACAGGCCTCTACACTATCCATGACTCACTGCAGTGAAATGCCTTAAACATTATGGTTGCCAAATTCTGAGGTGAACAGAAATGTATGCATGGGGCTTGGCCTCCTCCTCCTGCAGGGTGGGGAGAGGGTAGGGGGCACTGAATCGAGCCATTTGGACCCTCCTACAAGCCCGTTCTTTGTCAAAACACAGCTTTATATTTTGCCACCATCCATCATGAGAGCATATATTTCATTTACTGTCAACAGCAGACTAATAGAATTGAAGCAACAGTCTACACAGGAACATTAAAGCAGAACTTGTGTAACTGCTCAGGTTTATTATGTAGGTTCTGTTGAATGTCGCTCACAAGGACCAGACCCAATAAATCTCTTTATTTCAATGTAAATCACTTGTTTTGTGTTTTTTAGTCCTTTTGAGTAGGTCTGTCTTAGTTTTTTCTTCTTCTCCTTCTTGAGGGAGGGGATTTGTAGTTCATGTATGTATTTTGTACTTTATGTGCTTTGATCAAGTAAAAAACTTGATTTTGAACAAAATAATTCATCTTTATTTAATGCATAATTACATTTCGATAACTTGCAACATGTCAACCAATATTCAGATTTAAGCAACCGTTAGCGATTGAACAATGCTGCAAAACTGAGATCATTCCCTGGCCTTCACTCAGTTTAAATCAGAACTTGTAGAAATACCAACAGGAATTTGTTTATCAGGCCTTCATCTTGAGGAATCTCCAGAGAGCACCTTCTTTGAAAAGCAGTGTCATATTCAGAGCATCACAGAAGACTGGAGCAGAACTCGGGAGAGGAGGACTTGTCAGCAGCTGTTTTAGTCTGTCACCTGGTGAAGAAAAGCTCTGTCATGCCCTACCTAATGGTAATTGTTCGGAGCGGTGAGAGCCCACCTTCCTGTCTGCATACTGGTATCTCAGGCGTGAGCGATGGAGACGACACCAGTCGTAGATAGTGTGGTAAAGGGTGGGTTGGGGGTTGAAGGGCTGTTTCTGTTGAAGGATATTTCTGTATATTGTGAGAGTTTAGTAATTCAGTGGAATTACAGAGCCATACCAGCCTTTCCATCTTAACAGTCACGCAAGTTAGCATCTAATGTAAATAAAGCCTAGCATGACACACTGAGCACATGACTCATTAATTCTTGGCCATAATTCAGCATTTTTATTATAACTAATAGTAACATTCTGAATTATTGCCTAATTCCTCAAATGAGACATGTGGTTCTCTTGTCCCCTATGTGCTTGTTTAAAAGGTTTTTTATATATGTGTGTGGGGTTTTTTTTGTTTTTGTTTTTTGGGCGGGGGGGTGAATCAAGCATTCTTTCCAGCTTCTGTAATGCTTGTCTGTGCTTTTCCTTTTTTTTTTTTTTTAAAGATAATTTTCAGACAGAATGTACCCATATAAAACAGATTCTGAAATCATGATTTTCTCTAAATTATGAATGAAAATCAATCTTAAAGCATTTTGAGAATCTCCTGATTTTTCGTAGCCCGTTACTTGATTTATACATGTTATATTGTTACTTGATGTTGTTATTTGAGTTTTTGTTAAATTATCATCCTTGAAGATTTTCCTTGAGAACACAATTGATCCTTTTAAAAGTGCATTCATAATAATTTTGCTAAGGAAGTATGACGTTACCTTTGGCTTTCATGTGAAAAACCATGGCATTAAGTTGCTTTGCTTTCATTTGGTGTATGATATCCCCTAACTCCTCAAAATGTTTATTCTTTTAGGAATTACTAACATGAAACAGTTCTAAGCTAGCAGCGGTTATGGGTTTTTTCATGATAACAAGCTCTGTGATACCACTGCAGCTTTTGGCTTTTACTTAGTGTAAATTCATTGTGCTCTTCCGTTAATGACTTTGTTGCCGGTTTCAGTGTGTTTGCATTCTGTTTAAGCTCTGTCTTAAATGTTACTTGTTGTCTGATGCAGATACAAAACAGCATAACTGTAGATTCAGCTAATCCACTAATAGTGCTACATTCCTGCTCTGGTGCTGTCAAGTATTACTAATGTAAACTAAATGTAGATATTATCAAAAAAAAAAAAAAAAATTCAAGATACTACCACCACTTTCAACATTTTTAATAAATGTGTTTAATATGACTTCGTGAGTCAGTAAGCAGCCATCACAAAAGTCAGACACCAATGATTAACCTTTAAAAACTGAGGGAAAAAAGCTGTAAAATATCAAACACCTGTCATCAAGTTTATTCTGAAGGACCTGATACGAATGCTTTTATTAATCACCAAAAGGAAATTCAGTTGTTTCAGCAGTATCATAGTCGTAAGTCTCTTCAAAGGTTCATTGTAGATGTTTTTTGCTGCAGGAAGCATCTCTTGTAATGGTGTGTGTTGCAGCAGATCAGACGATGCTCAGGGTTGTCTGAGGTGTTAATTTTATTAAGTATCCTCCTCTGCACAATCAGCCCCAGAGGCTCCACAACAATCCATAGCAGTTATTATAGTTGACGAAAACTAAAACTGAAACTAACAGTGAAAAACGCATTCAGTTAACTTGAAATATAACAATGCAAAACTAACTGAAACTAAATAAAATTATTGGTAAAATTAACTTAGTTTTCATTTTTCATCACTCCTGGAGTGAGAGGTCAGGGCATAATGTCATGAAATCTCCATCATGTGAAATAACTAAATCCATGGTTGAGGTCCAGCAAGGGATCGTCTATGACACACCGGGTTTCTGGAAGTACGAGAAGATATTCATCCCAAAACCGTCTCACTTTAGATTTAGTCAGTGCTCCTGCCTCCCAATGTTCAAAACTAAAAGAAAAACTAAAACTACAGATGCATTTGTTAAACTGACTAAAACTAAAATAAAATAATCAAACAAACTGGAAAAACTAAATTTAAATCAAAAACTATTTAAACATTTCAAAACTATTATAACCGTCATCCCCAGAGCAGAGCCAGCATCTTTTATCAGTACAGTTGAGATGGTTAACATCTGGAACTGCAAAGTTACGCTGTTAATCTACACTTGAACATAGTTCTCATCTTAACAGCCACAGATCATGGGTACTGAATCTGATTCATATTTTCATTTGTTGGAAAACCCTAGAGAGCTGTCTCAAAAAGCTCTGCTTACGTTTAACCGTCCCCCCACACACACAGCATTGACAAGGTGCCAAAAAGTAAAACACTTGCAGAACTCCACAGTTAGCTAGCTGTGGTAAATTAGCCCAGGATGATGCTTCAGGAAAGTGTTACCTGTGCTTGCACTTGATTTTCTTGGCACACTTGTAATACTATACCATGTTGAATGAGCTGAGCATGGGCAGAGATTTGTGAAAGAGCAAATTGCTTTTTTTCTCAATTAATTAATTTGTTTGTTTGTTTTTTTGGACAAGGTACGCTGGTGTAAAGTCAAGTTGGTCTTCATAATCCTCAAAGGCTTGACTCAAGGCAACTGGACTTCTTTTGTCTTGCATCTTGAAGACATGTCCCCTCCCATTCAAATGGCTTCTTCAGTTCAAACAATTGAATTGATGAAGCCAAGAAAAATAAATCCAGTTGCCTTGATCCAAACCTTTAATGATTTTGGCACATAACATAACTTTATTTTCTCAAATTGAAGTTGCAAACAAAAATGCATTTAAAATAAAATGCATTCATTACAAAATGCATTTCTCTGTACTCAGAAAGTTTAATTGTCCGCTCTGAATTCAGACTATGTAATGCATTGTTACAGATCTGTTTTTTGGCTGTGTGCAGCAGAAATTTCCCACACGTGTGTATTCTTGTAATAATATTGGCTGAAGCTATGACAGCAGATGACAAGCAGACCATTGGAGCGTTAGCATGAAATAAAAAAAAAAAAAGCAGCAGCTCACATAAAAATAACACTTGATATGAACAGAAGAGTTCAAAGAATACTGAGCAGCAGAGTCACTGTAGCTGTGAGGTCGGTACATTAAAACAGGCAGTGAACTATCACAGCAAGGCCCGAGATTATGTAAATATGTTTTTAATTTATGGATACAGTATGGCAAGGTGTGCTGCTCATTTTGTTTCAACTGAATGATGATCAATTCCAAGAAAATCAGATTATAGTTTTCACTCTGTTTTTATTTATAACTAGTGAAGGTTTTGAGAAATGTACATGTTCACAATTACAAAGACACATCACAGCATTGATTAGTATTGATACCAATAAGCAGTGTTGGTTTTGATAATCAGTGCTGGTCTTCTTTATAAAAAAACAAAAAACTGTTTAATGACTCCCATCCCTGTCAGTTATTCACATTTCAACACTATAAGGTGCTACATAGCCAGACTTGTGATTGTATACCATGATAAAATTATACTGGTCATCATTTTTGGCATAGTGTTATGTTGCTCCAATTCTGGAGTGTTTTTGAAAATATAACTCGATGTTTAGCACCATATAATCCCTGCAACAGCAGGAGAGGAAATAGGGAAGAGTGGAAGACCGGGAAAGAGGGAGAGAAAGTGTCAAGAGGAGAGAGCAATGGCATCTCAGACAGACTGTCTGGCTGCAGCAGGATCTCTAGCACTCAGCGTCATATGATTCTGAGGTCAGAGGTTATCCCTACTGATGAATATCGAGCCGAGCCTCGTCTTCCTCACAAAAGAGAGGGAGTTGTTCTCACTCCCCGGCTCTGAAAAGTTTATTTCAGGAATTCATCCTGCTGGCATGAAACTGTAAACCTGTCTCAAAGCAGAAGATTTACACACACAAATAATCAATTATTTCTTTTAAACTATTATCAGCCTGCCAGAGTTGTTTTTTATTTTTTATTTTCCTTTAAAATGCATCTAAGAGTGAAATCGCACAGCTGTAGGAGAAGTAATGTACATGCAAGTGTGTAGACCATATTCACAAGTGAAACATACATCCCTGGGTTTTTGACAAGGATTAGGAGGATTAGAGTTTGCAGACTGTGAACTGTGTGAAAGTACACCCACATCCCACAAGTCACCTCATTATATTCCCACACCTTTAGATGGCAATAAAGCAGATATTTGGACGACATAGAGAATTATATATGACTTATTTTTTATCCTCAAAATTGAACTATGTTTTATGTTTTCCTATTTAAATCCCTGATAGGTGTATTTTTTAGACTAAAAGTTTGCTGGAAATTATAGCCGCCCACTAGACACAAGTGCGATAAGATGTGTAATAGCTGGCAGATGCCCGGGCATTTATGTAGATAGTCTGTTGCAGGAGTTTACAACCACTTTGACAGTCTTGATTAAAAATAATGAAAAACTACGGCAGCTCCCCTGCAGAGGCAGACACGGTAGTCAGACATTAACTCACAGATTTCAGGGTCAAGTTGGAAGAGGCAGAAGGGAGAGGAAGGCATTTGTGGAGGTCACAAGGAACTGCCTCTGCCAAGCCTGAAGCTTTAAAAAGATCTCTAAATGTGAAAGGAGAAGGAATGACACTGTCAAAGTAAATAATGAGGCAGGTCGTAGCCTGGTTAGAGGGCTACAGTGCATCAACACGTTTGCAGCTATAGGCAGTCATAAGAAACTGCTGGCACGAAAGCTCACGTGATATCACCATTACATCTATGCCACAAAACTTAATTACTTCCTACTTACTTACTACTTAATACTTCCTAATGACAATAAAACTCAAATGCCTTTCTATTAACGTGTTTGTTATGCAACAAAGTCGTGCTCTCTCCTCTCCTTCCAAGAATAATAGTGGCGGATCTCCGGAATCTCTTTAATTTTGGCAGATTAATGTAAATTTATCTAATCACTCTAGTCATCTTTTCTTTCTTCCTTTGTTTTTTTACTTTGTAAAAGACACGGACTAGGAATCTGCAACAAAATTTCTCAAGGCAAGTAAATATGGAGCCAGCTACAGTATGTCTAAAACCTGTCTTGGGGGGGTTAATTTTCCACAATTCCACAGAAGAGCAGTGAATTCAAAACGCAACTTCTTGATTTGTTATGTGGAGCAATAACATCTCCAGGAGGTGCTCCTAGATGTGCACAAGCTAGCACTTTCATAAGCATGTTAAAAACTTGAATGAATTACATTGTATTTGAAATATTTCAAGTCATACTTTTTCCTCCAGACTGTGCATACGTGTGTACAATAATAACACAACAGCACAATGCACAAATTCAGTCTTAATATATTTATTATAACCAAGTGCAACTCAAATGAGCAGCAACATGTCAAACTATATACTATATACATATTACACCATGTCAAGATTTTATTTTATTTTTTTAATAAATGCAAATGCAGAAGTAGTGCGTGAAATGCTAAACACACCCTGCTTCTATAGGAGCTAAGACAGTGGTAGCTGCCAGGCACTGCTAATCAAGTACGGTAACTTTCATCAGCAAATATGAGCACCTGTACATGACGTTATTAGATTATTTCAATTTGGAGTCTTTCTATTTACAGCAGGAAAGATTGTTAGAGAGTCAAAAGTATCTAAGACAGTTGCAGGGCATTTCTAGAATTTCAGGACCGTCTGGGCTTAGTACCCTAGAGTCACTAGAGAGAATACCAGCAGATCACTGGATGGATTTTATATCTGAACAATCAATAAATATCATCAGTGCAGACTTTGTTCATTCTTGATAGTTTTTATGGCTTTGTTGAATTTAGATGAAACAGTTTGTTGTGGTGCTGATGGAAACATTGAATAGCCAGATAACCTTTCATAGAAACAAACTCTGTAGAGAAATTACAACTTATTTTCTGTGCTTTCTAGATAATCTCCTATAATAATGTCTGAGGATGGAGCAGGTGTTGAAAAAAAAAGCCAACAAACTTTATGTTAGAGACGTTGAACCAGGAAAATAACTTTGTGTTTGAGTGAATAGTTGCTGTTAATCAGGAAAAAATGGAGTCGACTTTCAATGGTATGAATGTTCTGGTATCAATCAAGTAAATTGGTGTATAAATATAAACAGCTTAGTGGATTAACAATAACACAACACTGGAGCCTAATTCAGGTAATGATTTTAAACTATTGTTGAAATCTTCTGTGGTTGCTGACTATGAGATGCATTGAATGTGTCAAGGGCTAAGGTAGGGGTGTGATTGGATGATGAAGGCAAGGAGGCGGGACATAAATGACAGGATTTATTTATTTTGAGTGGTGTGGTGCTGATAGTGGCGGAGAGAAATTAGAGCCACACTGTTACAGTTTTTGTTGCATTCTGTGGCATGCTCTCTCTCACTCTCTCTCTCTCTTTTTCTCTCTATCGGGAAAAAGGTGTCTCTCACCTGCATGTGCGTTAGTGTGCGCTTTTGGCCACTCGCTCTAGATTCCAGAAGATTTTATCTGACTTGCGGGCATCAGGTATGCTGCTATCTAAATGCGGGAGACTCTCGGAACTACCAGCATGTCCACTGATCAGACTGCCATCTGGTCTGATCTAACCCTCTCCACCACTCTCCACCCACCCTCAGCTCAACCCAGCCACGTCCAGCCCCGCTTCTCCTCGTCAGAGGTAGTGTTCGCAATTCCTTATTTTAACAGGCTGTGAGTGATAGAAAGCACAATGAAATTAAAAAAAAGAAAATCTGAACAACCATTTTGGCTACTTGGGCTGAGGCCCCAATAAAATCAGATGGTGACGCCCCTGGTAAAGATGGATTTTCCTCTAAGTTCATTCTAGAACTGCTAAATGCTTTGTAAACCTCAGAAGAACTGCTACATCTCAAACTCTGCTGGTCTCAGTTAACATTCTAAATGATAAAGTTTGTGATAGTTTTTCCTCTAAAGTTACAAAGAGAAAACATCTTTCGAAGAATTAGAAAACAAAAGTAAAAAGTAAAAGTCAATCAAAAATTCTTCTATAAGCCAAGATGTTCTAGAGTCAAATATGAGCCCAGTGATCTGACAGATGTTTGGCTCAAATGCAATAAAACCAAGACCCCAAACACACAACAAACTCACCACAGTACAGCAGAAAAAGTACAATCAAGGTGTTTCAGTGGTACAGTCAAAGTCACCCAGACCTCAATCTGATTAAAATATGTGGAGAGACCATAAGAGAGTTGAGAGAGGTGATAAACAGAAAATTTAAAACCATAAACATGAATAAGGACAGCAAGGTGTCTTTGTGGTTAGCACTGCTCCACCACAACTTTATGTTTCCAACTTTTGTTCTTCTCGGGCCTTTCTATGAACTTTGCATGTTGTCCCCAGTTTCTTCTCACAGCCCAAACACATGGATGCTAGGCTAACTAGTGATTCTAAATCGGCATATTTAACAGTACATTTACAGAAGTCTGAAAATACATGTTTCCACTTTTCCAATATAGTTGATTTTATAATGACTGATGGGCAGAAATGGTAACTTTATCTTTTTTAAAATTCAGCTTTCAACACATGAAGTAAGGGCTTCCAAATACCTTCCACAGGATTTGTACTTATCTTCACTCATAAATATTTAAACATACCACAGGACTACCAGAAACCCACCCAACTTGTATATATACTATTATAAATATACTTTTTGCAATTTTTTTCTGTTCATACTTATTATATGAAGAAGTACATGTCTGGAAAGATGACCACGGAACAAAACTGTAATACATCAATGCATTGACTTACAAAGTGGACCGTCGTGCTAATGAAATTCATTTGAATCACTTTTGTGACCACAATCATGTTCCAATAATCTCATCATTCATTTGTCCATTTATGAGGTTTCAGTCTTATCATTAAAAAGCCTCATTTAATCAACACCATTAATTTTAGATCCATCAAAGAACTGTTGGTCCATGACCTTCTTCTCTGCTTTCCCTCAGGGAAAACATGATGAAAGATATTTGCCCATATTAGTGTCAATAGTATTATTTAAAGAGTTATTTAAAGTAATTAATTACATTAAAAATTCTGACACGTTTTTCATAACATCAGAGCTGTCGTGAAGGACACCTGATTATGTACTTCAATATGTTCTGATTGAAACGTTCCTTTATTTATTCACCATTTTCATACTTCACCATGTTGGGGAATAATCCTCTTGGTTTCAGCTGTTCCCATCAGGGGTTGGCACAGCAAATCACCATCTTTTCTCACACAAATTAACTTTATGTCCTCTTTCACTACATCCATAAATCTCGTCAAGGCCTCCTACTGGGCTGATCCAACCACATCAACCTACTCTCCTTCCTCTGTACATCTCCAAACCATCTCAGTCTGGCCTCTCTGACTTTATCTCCAAAGAATATAACATGCGCTGTCCCTCTGATTTATTTCTTCCTGATCCTATCCATCTGCGTCATTCTCAAAGAGAACCTTAATATTTTTACCTGTGCTACCTCCAACTCTGCCTCCTGTCTTTTCCTTAGTGCTGCTGTCTTGTAGTGGGCTGGTTTTGATATGTAATGAACGTGCAGGCGTGAGTGCTCAGGTTGACAAATATGCCTAGTAAATGGTCAACATTATGCCTTGGTCTCCATCCATTCATTTAAGAAATTTATAATAATACAAGAACAACACATGGTGTAAGAAGTTGCAGTCCTCGCCTCTGAAAGAAGAGCAAGTATTTGATGCAACTGACTGGCGTGTTATATCCAGTCTGGGCTGCATGAATGAAAAGTTTTTGAATTTTTTGAGAAAGTGAACTAGCAGAGCTAACATGGAGATGCGCTGACACAATGTCAGATAGCTAAGCTAACAGAATCTAAAACAGAATGGATTCTCTGCTTTCAATAAATCCACCTGAAACATTTAACTCTGCAGATTTTAGCAGTTGGCTAAATTGGATCCGACACTTTGAAAGATTGCACATAGCAGTAGGATTTGATACAAAAAGTGAAGAGTATCAAGTTATCTCGCTTGTATACACAATGGGAGACATGGCAGATGATGTTCTGACCGCATTAGCACAGATGACTACAGACAAGAAAAAGTACAACAAAGTAAGAGAATCTTTCGGTGAACACTTCATCTGCAATAACAAGTTCTATTGAAGAGCCAAATCCAACAAACATTGTCAGGAGCCTATTCCTGGGCACTGTGAACTGTACACAATGCTACACATTCTGGCAGAAATCAATTACAATGAATGGCCAGCAGTTGACATTTAAGTTGGGTAGGTCACTGCAGCGACAGCTACCCCAGCGCAAATGTACTCAAAAAAAGCTATATGACAAACTTTCACCAACAACCAGAAGACTGTGTGGACCAAGTAGCTGAACCACAGAGGTGAAAGCCAATGCAAGCCGTCACAACGGCTGAGTCCAGCTTTCATGACCAATACCTCAGAGTTTTCAAGGCCTTAGGCAAGCTAGAAAGTGAATACAGAAATAAAATGAAAGAAAATGCCACCCCCTTTGTCCTCGTTGTGCCACTCAAAGTGCCATAGCCATTAAAAGGAAAAGTTCAGGAAGAACTAAAATGAATGAAGGAGCGTCATTTCATTTCTGAGGAAGCAACTGAGTGGTGCTCCGATATGGTTGTAGCACAAACTAGTTGGAGCTAGATTTTTCTTTTTTTTTCGAAGTTGGATGCCACAGTTTTGGCAGGTGACTTTGTACAAAAATTCAGTGCAGTTCACAACATTCATCACACCATTTGAGCATTATTGTTTTTATCATCGTAAAAGCAATCTTGCTGATCATGGCTATGCAGATGACACTGAGATCTACTTGGCTCTTTCACCAAATGACTGGTCCATTAGACTCCCTCTGTCTTTGCTTGGAGCAAGTGAATAGCTGGATTCAATCAAGAGCTAAGAACTAAGAGCTTTTTACCACCTCAAACAACTCTCAGGAGTCAGAGATCTCATGTCCAGAGCTGATTTAGAGAAGCTCATTCATGCCTTCATCTTTAGCAGAGTTGACTACTGTAGCTACTGCTCTTTTATCTGGTCTTCCCAAAAAGACCATCAGACAACTTCAGCTCATCCAGAATGCTGTTGCCAGAGTTCTAACAAGAACCAGAAACACTGAGAAACACTGAGCACATTACTCCTGTTCTAAGATCCGTAGACTGGCTACCAGTTACCTACAGAATAGACTTTAAGTGTTGTTGTTAGTTTACAAATCACTTAATAGACTCACTGAACCACATGATGATCTCATAATGTCTGTCTGTGGCTGAGATTAATTCCTCTCCTTTTTCAATGCATACCTCCACCTCTCTAGAGATTCCTACACCTGCTCGCTGTTCTCCCTACAGATCACAATATCATCTGCAAACATTATAGTCCATGGAGATTTCTGCCTAACCTTGCCTGTAGGCATGTCAGTAGCTGGCAAGAAGGGGCAGTGCAGTCCCATCTCCACCTTGGGCTCCTCTGTCACACCTGCTTCCTACAATAACCTTTCTCAGCACCCTGTCATATGCTTTCTCAAGGTCTATAAAGGCACAGTGCAGTTCACTTCTCTGTCAACATCCTTAAAGCAAATATTGCATCTGTAGTGTTCTTTTATGGTAAGAAACCATCTGCTTTTTCCCATAACTTCATTGTGTGTCTCATCAACTTTATTCCTCCATAATTGGCACAACTTTACATGTCTTCCTTGTTCTTAAAAATCAGCACCAGCGCACATCTCCATTCCTCAGGAACCCTCTCACTTGGGCTGCTGCATAGCCTAGTGGTTAAAGCAGGTGGCCCATGTATAGAGTCTGAGCCCTCGTGCAGCAGTCGCAAGTTCAACTACCTCGCAACCCTTTGCTGCATGTCTCCCCCATTCTCTCTGCCCTAACTCCTGTCTCTCCTGACTGTTAATAAAGGCCACTAGAGCCATAAAAGAAGTGTCTCGCTACAAAAGAAAAGGAATCCTCTAAGATCTAAGGAGATACTATAATAATTTTTTCCTCCTGCTAAGTGGATAATAAGTATCAAGTATTATATCTCTAGAATGAACATGAATATTAGCAGTGCTTAATTTGGCAGAAGTATAAAGAAACCTTTGCAGCTACTCCTTGGACTCTCCTTGGGCACTTCTAATGCTCACAAATTATATTTAATTATATTTCCGCTTTTTGATTAAAGACAGTTTAAGGAAGCAGATAATATTCTTAAAAGTTAGGATCTTCCTTCCTTTCAGAGCTGTGATTAAGTAAATCTAACTTAAGCTCTGATGACAATTTGGCAAAAACTGCTTCATATAAGAATAGTGAGCAATGTGGCTTAAAAAAATGAACAAATAAAAAAAATAATGAGACAAAAAGAAATGCAAACTTCTACGCTTTTGTATACATCCACTGATCCATGAGTCCCTCCTGTGTTTATGCTAAGGTAGGCCAGCAATGTTACCACTTTATATTAGACCTACATCCATAGACATGAACACATTTATATAAATGTCAAACAATTACTCCTTCAAATGCACAGACACAAGCTGTGCATTGATGCATGAGAAAAGACAGAGCAGACAGGTTCCAATTGAGCACATTAGGTCCTGGGTATGTGTGCGCAATTGTCCCTAATTATGACAATGACTCAAGGGAGCTCCGCATTCCAGTGCCTCTTATGGTTTTGCTGTTATGTATCTTGGAGCCCACAGAGCCATTAATATGATACCAATCTCACCAATGGCTCCAGTTTGGGCTCACATGGGCTCCTGAATGCAACCTGTCCAGCTCAGGGGAATCCAAACATTCACCCCCAACTCTGCACTCACACACTTTGGTCCCCAAAGAGGTGGGCATCAGGGCAAACAATCACTGCCAATGACAGATCCATGTCAGACAGAGGATAATTATCGGAACAGCGTTCTGAAAGATAGTACGTCATTAAAACCCACTGTCTCCACTCCAACTACTGCAGAAATTTCTTTCCTGCTTCTTCATGCTGTGAGGCTTGTGTGTCTCTGAGTTATTTTGCGTTGTAAATATCAAGCAGAACCATTATTTTTAATGTGCACTGTGTCCTCAAATAACTTGTCACCATGGGTTGCTGAGTAAGTCACAATTTGAACAACCATGCATGACTGAGGGACACCTCAAAATGCAGATGACAGCTGCAATTTGAGATCTAAATTGTTGCAAATACTCACATAGTTGCTGTCAGATTTTGAAACCATTTTAGCCAAGATATTATTACTGCAAGAGAAAGATATGACATGTTCAGTTTGCACTGGTTTGCAGAGGAATGGTCCTGGCACCCATTCACGCATACTGTATATATTATGAAAATGTCCTGCTGCACTGCAAGAATACATGAGCTTTGTTTGTGTCTCTTCTCTTCTTTCTGACAATAATTAACTTACTGAGGCAAGCAAAATAACATACATGACAATATCTATCTCTTTTTTGCCTCAAGGTCTAACTCAGTTTGAAAAGTGAGTAGAAAAAAAACCATCTTTTGCAATGAAATGTCTCAGTTGGTCTAAAACCCTATAACTTTAAATCTCGCTAACAATGTGCTGTTAGCACTTTTTTCTTTCTTTTTTTTACCTTATTAATCACCCTGAGATCTGAGATTATGTTAAAAATTTAAAGCAAAGCCCTTTTCCCATGAGGTGAGTGACATTGCCTTTGAAGTTGCATTTCACTCTGTGAATCAGTAAATGATGGCGAAAGAGCTGATGAAGGAGAAATTTCATTTTAAAATGTTGCCCAATAGTTGATTTGTTGAACTTCTGGTCTAAGTTTTATTATTGACAGAATACATCTGGCAATTCTATCTCATACTAAGTTCACAGCAAACACCGGTATTGCTTTCCCTGATGTTGTATGCTTCAAAGGGTTTGCCGGTTGTTGCAGGTCAATAATTCAAGTTACTGCTACTGCTAGAACAATGTATTCAGCTACAGATTACAGATGCATCTTTTTAAAAGGTGGCAATGAGTGTGAAAATTGTCTCTCTTTTTTTTTTTTTAAGATTTACTGTGTTGTATTGTTTTTCATCTCCTTGTCCTCCACTTGGAGGATGGTTTCATAGCAACAGGTTTGTTTGGATCAACCTCCAGGTCAGCGGGACTCAGACTGCTTTGCTCTGTTTGGTGTAACTTAGGCTGCCGTGAAAAAATCCAAGGCATGCTAAAAACATAATATACAGGACCCTGGCATCCCTGAGAGAGAGTCTCGCTGTCTGTTACTCCCAGTAGGTAGCCATGTTTGGAAGTGCTGACAGAGAAGAAAGATAGAAAGCCTGGGGTCTGAGCTGCTGGCTCCTCAGTGTCATGTCCACATCATATCTGGACTCCAACTATGGTCGTCTCTTACAGCCACACTTAATTGTATCTTTTCAGGGCAGACTCAAAAATCTTTTTAATAACTTGAAGCTATATTACATGAAATCTTGCTGTCTGTAAACAAGAACAGTTAAAAGGCTTTTGGTGCCAAGGCTGTATGGCAAACATTACTTTGACTTAAAAACATGTGTTTTCTGTTTAGAAAATGATTTTTCTTTTTTTTTTTTTTCCTGATGCAGCTCATCATAACATTTAAAAGTTAACTTAATTTTTAAACTTTTTTGAACAGCGACTGCAATAACAAACACATTTGTTGTGTATTGACAAATTTCAGGCTACTTTATTGCATATATAAACATGTCAAAGTAGAAGATAGTTGCATTCTTCTCAGGCCTGTCACCAAAATACACACACACACACACACACACACACACAAACACACACACACACAAAAGTTATCCTTGTGCTTGCAAAGGAGCTCTGACTAGTCAGGCTCTGAATAAAGAAAGTCTGAGGGTGTCCAGGGGTGCTTGGCACTGCGATGTTTTTAATAGATCCTTTGGATCCTACGGGTTATGGGTAGGTAACCTGTAGGAACACCACAGATTCTTTTGCATCCTGCCAGAACTTCTCTGTCACTTCTTAGCTGAGTACACACAATGGGCAACAGTTTTGAGCACCTGCATCAACATATGGAGGCTTCTGACTTCATGAGCAATAAAGCCATTTAACAACCTACCAGTCTAGTAAACTGTAGTGGTGGGGTATGGTTTACTGTCATCTGCATGAGGGAGATGTGAGGACATTATACACACTAATACCCAGAAAAAAAATCTGCCCCTTTATCTGTTTGTGACCAGTGCTTGTTTATTAATGTTTTTTGCATGTTATGTACATAATTTTATTGAAATATTTAATGCTTTAAACTTCAGCTCATAAATATTGCACCTTTAATGAGCCACGTGAACTTATCCTGCCTTCTTTTCTTCATAAACCCTGAGCAAATATGCAAAACTTAAATTCAATTTAATTTAATTAAAAACCCATCTGATTAAATGCCTGGTTAAAGCAGAAATCCACTTATTATATCCACTGAACACCAGCCATTCCTTATCATCCATTAATACCATACCTGAAGCATGCTGATGGTAGCATCATGCTAAGAAAAGAGTCTTTTATTGCTTTCCCTGCATTCATTGTAATCTTTTAGAAAACATTAATGCGTGAAATAAGGGGGAATTTGTTACTCACCAGGCTTCAAGGATGTTTTTGCAGTTTGTTGTATAAAATGCAATTATAAAATTTGGATCAATGGAATGTTAACAGGTAAAGGATTAGACTGACGCTCTCTATATAGCATATATAATGTGAAGATGGAGAGGTTTTGAAAGCAGTTTGAGTATTTCACAAACATATTTGACAGACCACACCTATTGTTTACACACACTAAAGACTTTTACTTTTAAATGGTATTTTAGAGCTTTCAGTTGCATCTCTCTTTGGTAAATATGGACTCTGACTCCATTGTCTTAAGTAAAAATATACAAAAAGGGGTTTCCTTTAAGCCATTACACATGGAGTCAGTCACTAAGGAGGAGGAATCTCATAACTTAATCCTCACTGAAACTAAACAGCCCAACTATGTTGGTTTGCAAGACAGACAGGAACCTCAGAGATTCACAAAGCGGTCTTTCATAACATCTTACTTCTAAAAGGGAAAAGAGAAAAAGCAGTTGGTCTTTGCATTTGGGGAGATGTAATTGCAATCACTCAGCTTGTCTGATGCTGATAATGGGGCAATGGGAAATTCCTGTCAGAGTCGTGGCGCAGGGTGGTTTCGCAACCACTTTGGCAGGCTCCATGTTCCACTGCAGGGCAGCAAATGCGTTACAGCATGTTCACATAGCTGTCATTAAACACATTTAGAAAAAAGAAAAACATGGTACAATCAAAACTCACAAGTGTGTGCCATTCTACTGCTCCTTGAGCAATAAAAAGGTAAATGTTGCATTGTCTATCATCCCTGCACAGTTAAACATGTTGAAAGACTACAGTTTATGAAAAAATGTAAAGTGGCTGTGCTTTAGAAATACCACTCATATAATACACTTTTAGTTCTGGCAGTGCTGTTTTTAAACATTTTTTTTATGTCATTTTTTCTCTTGTACTGGCACATTATGTGGAAAATAAACAGTGGGAAATAAGTATACATGTTCAGCACTGCCTTTTTTTTTTAAAAAATGGCACTTAGTCCATTTATATATAAAAAATTTTAATGTTTGTTTTCCAAATTATGGCTGTGCTTCTCAGCAAGCAGTCTATTCCTGCCTGAAACATGTTCTACAGTAGGTGGTTGGAATAACACAAGGGTGCGACGTTCTTGTGGTTGTTCCTTGGGTACAGTATGTGACACTTCCCATCAGAGATGGCTCAATTATGAGTCATTCATGAAATGTTCTTCACCAAAACAGGCATTTGTGCTGATGAGTCTTAGGATTTATTGATCAATTTTGAGAATTTTTTCTTTTTTTTTTTTTTTTTGCCGTTAAAGCTTTGAAATTAAAAAGAGACAACAGAGTCATGAGAAGCTCTTTTCTTATGGAAAATTGTGCAAAAATTAATGTATTGATTTTAGACTCCCAGAAATATATACATAAACAAACAAACAAACAACAAATGCTTAAAATGGATCATGAACAATGATCAAACAGATCTGACGATGATGCAGCAATATATAAATACTGGTATTTTCACTACCTGAGCTTGTGGCTACTTCATTTTCTTCAATGGGAACAGACTCATAATGGTATCATAATATAGTTTTATTTAAAAAAGCAGTATACTGCAATATGGGATTAGTACATTTTTCAAGTCATTTCATCAGTCCATGTGCTGTTTGTCCAATGGTGCTTCTAAGAATTGGCATTAACTTCCATCCTGAGTGCTCTGATCACAATCTGATCACACCTGGCATTAACATGATCATTGGAACAGCAGTTCCATTCAGTGTACCTAATTTATAGAATCAATTGATTAATGAAATTAATTTAAATATTACTGAAACTGATTTCATGTCCAACTCACTTAACTAAAACATAGCTGAACGGTTCAGGATGCAGTTCATGACGACTGGCTTCCACCAGTGCTGTTGCTTTGACAAACATACCAGGTTCCTCATAACATACCAACATGAATTTACATTTTAGAACTTTTCTTACAGGAAGTTTGAAGATGAACAATGTTTTTGAATTTTTTTTCTGTTGTTTTAATTGGTTTGCACTTCAGCATTGGCAGCAGGTTAAGCCGCTGTACGTCTCCACTTTAATGTCTTTATGAATCACTGAACCTGCAGCATATTGACTGTAAACAGGGCCAATATGGGGTTGAAAGATTTTATATTACACCATCAAATTATTTGGACAATAAGATCCTTAATCACTTTCTCAGAAAAGTAAAACATCAACATGACCAGACGAGACGTCGAACAAGTGAGTAAATGTTTCAACTGGCAGTTTATACTACTCGAATCACCAAATCAAGTAGGGATGCTTGGCCATTATGTTCAGTCGTACGTTTGGTGAAGGCCAAACACACCATCTTAGCAAAAGTACATCATAACAACTAACAAGCCTCGTGGTAGACAAGCGATGATTTTTGGACATCTTAACATTGAATGTGTTGTTGTCACCTTAAAAAGTCTATAAGTAAATCCAAACAGAAGAGTAACCATGAAAACTACGGTAGCAAAAATAACAATGACAGGGATCAAGAAGCATTGTGAGCTAATAAATGACAGAGTAGCTAGTTTGAATACACACTTTCCTTATTAGGTGGGTTTCCCATTAGCAGGGATCCAAGGCAAAATCTTGCAGGTTGAACTGTAACTGCGCTGACGTCCTCCTCAGGCTGTTAACTGTTGATTCATTGTTGTATTTTTGCTTGAGGGTCTAGAGACGACCTGTATTATAACAGCTGCAATATAAATAAAATTGTATTGAATTCAGCTGTTGTGTTTCAATCACGGCGTCAACCTCAGTAGGAATTCCTGGAAAACTCCTTACCATTTTCACTGTTTTCAAACCACCAATAAAATGACAAAAGAAGACACCTATGAATACACAACAAGATGAAGAAAAGCAAACCGCAACAACTGTAAATACGGAAGGAGAGGGCAGGCTTGTTTCTGTGCACACATAGTGATCATGCCATTAGATGAGAAAAGAATTTGCGTTTAGAGGACATTGAGAGGGTTGTCATCATCTCCTGACGGTGCCATACCTAATAGCTCCAAGTCAATTGAAGTTAATCGGACTATATCCAAATTATACCTAAAATAAATACAGTTTGGACTTAATTGGATTGTATTTATTGGACTGCATTTAACATTGTAAACTTTATGTCCTTTCTGTGTAAAGTGCCTTGGGCTACTCATATACTGCAGAAAATCAGGTGTGAGGCACCAGGACTTGCACTCTTCCAGGGTTTTACAGATTATGGGGCAAAAGGAAATTCCTTTTTCTAGGCAAAGCAGATAGGATCACCACCCGTGTTGCTGTCAATGATGATCTTTTCCTTTCCAAAACGCCAAGAACATAGCCTGGAATTTGCTGTGAGGTTCAGCACGTTGACATTTATCCCATTTTGTCCTTACCGTTGTGGTAAATCAGTGCCTCCTAAATCAGTGGGAGTTTTGTATCGTCCTAAGACCTGATGTCCACATATGTGAACATCATATTTTTGGTTGTCTAAACCATAATATAATTCTCGGTAACTGGAACCTGTTGCACTCAGATGCTCGAAAGTGATATTCAACAGTGACAATGAAAAATGTCAACAGTGTTCAGGCTGGAAATAAAAAATGATTTATAATGAGGAAACTCAGACCAAGTTTCCACATTTGTGGACATCCTTTTTTTTTTCAAAAAGAGCATCATGTTCAAAGATAATACCAGGTTATTATATTTATTGGTTCCTCCTAACCACAAATAGCTAGAAGAAATTTAAAATGCAAGCCAAACCAAAGCTCAGGTTAGTAGAGTTTGTTCCATTTAAAACTGGAAGTTTCGGGGTCTTCCAAAAGCCCCAAATGCAGTGGTAACGACTGGCTTCAACTGGTGCTGCCATCTAGTGGATACAATTTTCATGGTGCTCAGTTAGCCCCTTTGACCTTGTAGAAAAAACCCTGGGTTTAGTGCACGATTTCAATGAATTATATACAAATTATAGCGGCAGAAAATCATGGCCAAACAAATAATGCATGACAGAATTACTTCGATCCTGAAGAACACAATTGGTACACCCCTCCTCCCCCCCATAGTATAAAGCTACAAGCTCCCATTGCTCCTGCAATATCTCTCAGTAACATACAGTGGGGAGAAAAAGTATTTAGTCAACCATCAATTGTGCAAGTTCTCCCTCTTAAAAAGATGAGAGGCCTATAATTTTCACCACAGGTGCACTTCAACTATGAGAGACAAAATGAGAAAAAAAAATCCAGAAAATTACATCAGCTGACTTTTAAAGAATTTATTTTTAAATGATAGTGGGAAATAAGTATTTGGTCACCTACATACAAGCAATAATATCTGGCTCTCACAGGCCTGTACCAGCTTCTTAAAGAGGCTCCTCTGTCCTCCACTTGTTACCTGTATTAATGGCACCTGTTTGAACTGGTTACCAGTATAAA
>JBAMYA010000022.1:16221963-16242883 GCA_037176975.1 Arrhamphus sclerolepis | reverse complement strand
ACACACACACACACACACACACACACACACACACACACACACACACACACACACACACACACACACACACAAATATAAAATGAAGCTAACAGTCTAAGCTCAAGGCTGAACTTTCAGCTACTTAACAACAACAGAATTACTTAACAAGCTGCGCTGTGATGAAAGTAACGTTGGCTTTTGAGAAAAAGAAGAACACATGAGTTTGTCTTTTTTTTTTCTTATCTACAGGAGTCCAGACATGTGGCAACTATGCAAGGATGAGTCGGTAGAAAACTTTTATCGAAACTGTGCAGACAGTTTGCAAATTTCAGGTTAAAAGCACTGAACCTTTCCCTTACACCCCCCCCCCTCCCCCTCCATGTTCCTCACTAAAATGCACTCTGTGCTCATAAATAAATAAGTAAATAATCAGAAAAAGAGGAAGGCGGAAAGAAAAGCAACTGCAACTCATGTCAAAATTGCAGGTGTAAAATAATCTCACTGTGGGGACAAACTGCATAAACCAAACTGGTGAGGTACATGTGATCTACTCGATCTGAGTGATCCAGATCTGAGTGATCCAGAAAGCCACCGAGGCTTCTGTCCCTGCCGCCGGCTGCAGCTGGGTTTAGAGATTATAATCTGTTGAAAGGCACAGTAATATTAGTGTATGCAAATGTTGGACTTTGAAGAAAATATTAATTTAAAAAAAAAATTCTCTGTCTCATGATTCTGTCATTTAGCAAATAGAAATCATTCTGGGAATCTTAAATGACCTAAAACTGGGGGGTTAAGTCTTATTTTTTAAAAGTATTTTGACTCTAGTGGACTTTATTAACAGCGAGGAGACAGAAAATCAGGGCAGAGAGAAAGGAGCAGGTGAAACCTGCGACCGCTGCAGGTGACTGGATCCTCCGTATAAATGGGCCACCTGCTCTAACCACTGAGCTGCCCAGCGGCCCAGTTCAGTCTTATGTAATATCAGACAGTGAGATATCAGAAGTGCATGCAAACGTCTTGTAATTCAGTAACATTGAACTGAAGCTGAGCTTGGGGGTCATGCAGGGGGTCCTACCTGTGCCAGCATGCTGGGCTGGATGTGAAGAGACTGAGAGGACTGGTTCTGAGGGACTAAGGGCACTGAGTTGTCCATTCTCATTGGATAACCAGATGGCTTATTGGAAGTTTGAAGACCTGTGTAGAAAAGTGAGGGCAGATTATGTCGTGTATGTGTGTGTGGTTATTTTTGTTTTTTTCATCATGTTATCGCCATTGTGCGTCCACTTGCTGTCTGGGTAAATGTTTCCTGCAGTCTCACCCTGGATGGTTGGAGGGCAAACTATGAGCGTTTGCTGGAAGGGTTCAGTCTGGGCACAGAGCTGTGTTGGTCTGGTTTGCAGAGGAACACCCTGCTGGGTCAGGCCTGGGATGTTGATGGTGGCCTGCTGGTAGAGTCCAGGCTGGTAGTTCAACAGTGGAACATTACTGCTGAGTGACAGGGACTGGCCTCCAGTAGAGGCCATCTGCAAGGCACAAGCGTTCAGAAAAGGTCAGCCATTTCTAAAAGCACGTGGCTCTAAATCCTGCCATGGCAACTGACTAAATAACCTCTAAACTGTGCAGACACATGATTGCTGTTCCAATGCTCTTTTGCAACCTTCAACAATATTAACTGAGAAAAATATACCTGGAGCACATTGGAGGCGTTATTCTCACCTGATTGTGCTGGTTCAGCTGGCTGCTGAATGTGACCGTAAGGTTGGTGGCTGCACTTGGAGTGTTGTTGCTAGCAAACATGTTCTTCCCGTTTTCAAAGGCGCTGCATCTGCGTTTGCAAATGTCCATATTTTGGAAGCAGGACTTCACGCTGTTAAATTAAAATAACACAAAACATTATAATTCTGACTGAGGTCTTGAAGCTGCAAGGCAAAATACAGCCGCTGCAGTTTCTGCTGTTTCTGAAAGGTCATGCGCATCTGTCTGAAGCTTCTACGCTTGTCTTACTGTGAACTGTGAGGGAAGTGCAGCAGATGTGTCATGGTAACGAAAGGGTGGTTCAGCGTCTTCATGGGTGTGATCCTTTTGTCTGCGTCGAGGGTCAGCATCTTTTTCAGCAGGTCTATAAACTCCCTTCTGTCGGCCTTCTCTGCCAGGATGTCTGTGCCCTCCAGGGTTGTCATGTTCACCTGCAGAAGGTCAGTGTTCGTCAAACATCCCGGCGTGGTCAGTGTCCCACACACACGAGAGCTCTGGCACGCGTTAACTCAAAGAGAGGCTTAAATTCAAAAGCAAAGCCTGAGCACATGGATTTGAGAGTGAAAGTAACCTCGAAATGACTTAAATCCCCAAAAAGCTTTACAGCCAGATGTAAAAGTAAACCCAAAAGCAGCAACCTGCAACCTGGCAGCAGCTCAGGCTGGACTATAAATACTGCAGTCCACCTTTATCTCTCCGTCTCGTGTAAGCTGTTGTGCTCCTTGCCACTGGTGGTAATGTTTCATCCCTGTTCTATTCAGCCCAGGATGGATCAACTGCATTACTCCTGAGGACCACACAACCCATGATTACCTCTGCAGCGATGCACAGAGGACGCTTTTGTGTCTGGACAGTCAGCGTGTTGTTCTGTAAGTTCCTTTTTCCATTATAGTGTACATGTTTACAAGACTGACAGTCACACTAACTTTTGACCGCTGCGATGCGTTTTCTCACCACAGAAATAAACGCATCTTGCGACACGCATGGTGAAGTTGGCTTCACATTGGTACATCCCTGTTTGGTTTCACTCGGTGCTTTGCTTCCTCGTCTCCTACTAACCATGCACACCTGCGCTCCATCTTGAGCATAAGGCCTCTGCGCCATTTTTGTAGTCCATCACCACCATGTGGATGGGAAGACACCGTGTTACTTACTGACACACACACACACACACACACACACACACACATGTTAATAATTTTATTTCATCTTTGTTTGCTTATGTTTAGTTTAGTTGGCATCTAGTTTAGTAGATAGAGCCTTAATCCAAGTGTTTTTTTTCATCTATTTATACCGGTGTCAATAAATTCTGATATATTTTGTTGTTTTGAGTTTTTTTGTATACATTTGTAATAGTTACTGTTTGAAAAAGACTCATTCCTCCCCCGTTGCTGCATAGCGCCGCACCTGATCACAGGTTGGCATGCAAAGACCAACAGCTAATTGGATTTTACATTATTAATAACTGTTGTAAGACACTTTAATAACTAAACAAAAGAGCAACCAACAGCACAGCGACACCCACAAATTGCACTCCTGCCAACACACATTTACGTCCGTGAAACAGTTCAGTCCTGTGACCTTATCTCATCTAACATGATGACAGGAGGTAAAAATTAGTTACCTGCATCATATCATCCAGGCAGTTGAAGATGTACTTTCTTGCCTCCTTAGACTTGATACCCATCTCTGCTTCGTGCTCTGCAGGTGTCTGCAGGAAAAAACAACAACACATAGTTAAGGCTGAATGTTGCATGATGCAAGACTTAGTTTTCTGTTTCTCTTTTCCGTGGAGTCACCCACTTTGAGTCTCCAGAGCGGGTAGCTTGAGTCGGGTCCTCTGTTGAAAAAGCGGCTTGTCTTGGTTCCTGCGCTAAGCAGGTATTCTGCTGGAAGGCCCTGCGTCTGGGAAATGTACCGGATCTGAGAGAAACCAGTGAGAAAGTGTCAGATGGGTCTTCATCTTAGCAGCCTGCCTGTCTGGAAACAGTAGTCGTACTTTAAAGAGAACAAACACGCTCAAGGCACATTCTGGGTTACATAGCTCATAGAATTGTTTACCCTGACTGTAAGGATTAAAATAAAAAGGAGGATCAAAGAAATGTGCGAAGGTGCACGTCTCCTTCCTAAACGGTGGAGTACTAATCAACATCCTGGTCGAGCACAGAGATTCAATGCTGATGGTGAGGATGTTGTTTCTGATGATATTATTTGCACATAATACGTGCAACTTGGACCAATGAGGTGTTGTTTCATTATATTTTGTATCATGTAGTTACAGCATCATGCTGAATCTGTGTGCTGGTTTTCTACTTCAGATAGATGCCTTTTATTAAACCTATCTGTTAAATTATTAATGCTGTCAACCCAATGAAAAGAAAAAAAAAAAGTTAATTTCAAGCCCTGTGATTTTCTGGCAAGTGCAGCTGATCCAGGCAGACTTTTGGTTAAATTTCAAATGTTGTCCTAAGACCTAAAAACAAAAGACACTTGGTTCGTGTGAGAGCGCTGCAGATTACCTGATCATACTCTGAGGCTCCAGGATAAAGGGGCCACCCCAGAAACAATTCAGCAATGACACATCCCAAAGACCACATGTCGATCGCCTCACAGAAAGGAAGACCCAGAATGATCTCTGGAGCTCTGCCGAAAACAAACAAGAAGACAAGAAACTGCAGCTTCCCTGCATACAGAAGCATTGAGCTAATAATTAAAAGCTCTATTTGTTTATTTAAAATCCACACCTGTAATATCGAGACTGCAGGTAGGTGGAGCAAACCGCTTTGGACACGTGACTAGCCGAGCCGAAATCAATGACTTTCACCCTGTAGGGCTGCCTTAGGGGGTCCACCAGCATGATGTTTTCAGGCTTCAGGTCAGCGTGGATGAGCCCCAGGCTTTTCAGCTTCATCAGCGCGGTGGCCACCTGCTGCAGGATGGGCCTGATGCACTTCAGCAGCAGGGGGCTGAACTTGCTGTGCTTCAGGAAGTCGTACAGGTTCTGCTCCAGCATCTCAAACACAAGGCACGTGTGGTTCTTGTGCTGGAAACACTCATATGAGCGGACAAAGTTGAACTCATCAGCATTCTCCGTGCTCAGCCTGCTGAGGATGCTAACCTGCAGACAAGAGGGAGGCCTTAAAGCAAATGATTTTTCTGGGGTTTCGTATTTTAATTTGTTTTTTTTAACACCCCCCTTATTCAGGTGACATGTAAGTTTGAGCATGCACATGCATATATTGTACTGTAGAAGCTCTGACGCAGGTAACTCCCCCCTCCCGCAAAAAAAAAATCTTTAAAAGCAGCTTGATGATGCCAATTTTCTTTCTCATCTTTGTGTACAATAAGAGCACATCAGTGAACCCTCGCAGCACAAAGTTTGCAGAGTTGCCCACACAAAGAGGCTGGACGACTACGTTAAACATTCATGAAGATAAACTGCCAGGAAGTAGGAATATGAATATGAAAGTCCCTCTGAAGGAGGAGACTTAATGAGAATCTAACAAGGTGTTTATCATAAAGGTGCACACCATCGATAAACCTAGACAGAAACACCAGCGATTATTGAGGACATGAAGGAAGAAAGAGGCAGTCAACTGAATACATAATACCAAATGCAGAAGCCTTGAATGGAAGAGCACTGCAGTGCAGACAGAATCAACCCAAACATTCAGTCTTTTCTTGTCTCCGTGCACTGACTTATCATGGACGCAGTGTTTTTTTCTGTTACATTCAGCACAACACGCTCACCTCAATTTGGCCTTGTCGAGCGTAAGAGGGATGGTTTTTCAAGATTTTAATGGCCACTATCTCATTTGTGCCCCGCTTCCAGCATTTTGCCACCTGCCCAAAGGTGCCACGTCCCAGAAACTCGAGCACCTCGTAGCTGTTGGACATGGAGCACAGGATCTCATGCTGGACCAACTGATAGTCTCCCTCGCTGTGGGAGGTACTGCTCTTGGTGGTGGAGGTGGAGTGTGCTATGGATTGAGCAGTGGTGGTTCCCCCGCCGCCTCCACCGGCACGATTTGAGACCACAGGAGCCGAGAGCTCCTCCAGTATCTGGACGCTGTCACTGCTGTCTACCTCCTCACTCTTCCTCTTCAAGCTGTACTGTTTGGGGTAAAGGTCACAGGGCTGGGAGGAGGACTCCGCATCCTTAATTCGCCGACTAGATGAGGAGGAGGAAGAAGAAGAGGAGGAGGGAGGTCCACGGAGGCTGCCTGTGCTGTCTGCCGCCCGCACAACAGTCTGCCCCCGAGACCCAGCTGTAGGTGGGGGCACCTGGTTGGAGTTGTACACCTGGTTGAAGCTGGAGCCAGAGGTGGAGGGTGCAGTTCCCTGGGAGGGGCTCTGCTGGTAGAAGGCGCTATCTGCAAGCTGGTTGGACACATCCCATGCAGGGTTCTCCACTTTGAGCCTTTTTGAGCGAGAATAGGCGCTGGACGAGACTGAAGGAGAGGAAAACACCTGGAGCTGCGACGCCATTGTCTGTGGACCCCCAGAGACAAAGATGACATCATGTTGAACACTTTGTTCGTATTTCATCATTCATGCATTTAGTTAAGTTTCAATGTCTGCCACAGTCCCCATCTACAGGCAAATGTTTACTAAATGATTAATTTTACAGAACAGGCAGGTTTTTATCTAAAAATGACATGACATACTACTACAGAAGCTGGCTTTTAGCAGTTCCTCTATGCTTTCAAGCCACACTTTAAAGATAACCCAAATGACAGGTTTTCCCCTGGATGCAATTTGCAGCTTGTGCCACTATGTGTCACTAAATCTTGTTCAGTGGATCTCTATTTACAACTTGATTGTGACTGCAAAGGCATTTGAAAATAACACCAAACAGTGTTTATGTGCGCAGGTTAAAATCCAAGTCCAGAGATGCAATCATCACGGGAAAAACAGAACATTCATCTGTAACTACCTAATGATCAATGGTGCCACACATTTGATGGTTTCTGCCTATCAAAAGGAAAAAATACACACATTTCTTTTGTTTGTTGGGTATAATCCATTCATAGGTACACAAATATTTTAATCTTGGTATTGAATGATAACATGTGTGACAGCTCAACAACAGTGATGTGATTTAAGAGACACAACATCCTGATCAGGATATCTTTACAAGACTCCAAAAGTACTTTGATATGTCATCTGTTACAGCAAGAGAAGTTGAACACCTGAGAGAGGGCAGCTGCTGCCCTGACATTCGACTGGACCACATCTATTGCTATTACTAATATCATCATCATTGTAATATCAGCATTATTACATATAAAGCATTTAGATTGGATATAGATCAAAGGCAACAATACGTATAAGGCAAACACAGTTGTGACAGTTCAGCATCTCCTCGGCTTTGCTCTGCAGGATGACAGACCCGGATGACAGCCTCAGCTCCGGGATTCGCCCCTGCAGGCACCACAGTTGTCTGACAGCAAATAAACCAACAAAAATGACAGTACCTGGAGTCGCTGACTGGACACACCGTCGCGAACCTGACATCTAAGGCCTCATCATCATCACCACCACCACCACCACCGTCATCATCATCATCATCATCATCTTGTCCCCGGACTCTGCGCTGCTGCAGCGGATCAGCTGAGCCGCTAAACTCCCTTGCCGGAGCGCTGACGGCCGGTTAGCTCGCAACGAGCATCCGAGTCATAGTCCGAGTCTGAAGTCGCAGCGCGCGTCAAGCGAGCAAAATGTGCATCGTGACGACAGAAATGTCAGAAATCATCATGTCGAGCTCCATCAGCGTGAGCCGTCCTGCTGCGACTTCCTGTCCTGCAGAAAAACCACCGGCTGGACGTAATGGACGTGAAGACGTCATCGGCGCCGGAGATCGTCTATTTCCGCTTAGTGTCTCACTCCTCACTTCCTTTAAAGCGCTTCATGCCAGCTGGCAAGATAATCTGACTTTTTTTTTTTTTTTAACAACAATTAAGCAAGTAAAGAAACAAAATACTAATGTCCCACTTGGTTATTTGAAAACACACAGTTTATGATATACACTTTAAATTTGAAAATACGGTTTTAACCAGTTAAAACATACACAAATACAAAATATTTTTATTTTAAATTACATTTCATGTGGTGGTTTTGCATGATTATCGATTATGTCAATATAAATCATGTGTTTACTCACCACTAGGTTGGTTATTTCTGTTTTGTAAAACAAACCAAAAAAACTTTTAACTTTTAAAGTTTATCTGTGACTTCATGATTATGTTTTCATGAAATCGTTGTTGTATTCCGTTAATTTCAGACGTGGCTTTTAAAGCATCACAACGGAACTTGAAACCCTCAAAAAAAAGAAAAAAAAAGAAAAGTTTCTCAAATAATTTTAGCAGTATTTCGACTTTTAATAGGACAAATCAATAGGGACTTAAGAATCAACAGTAGGGGGCGCTGTTGTTTCACCTGCGAGAAAAGAAATGGGAGTCACTTGGGCATAGACAGCTTTTATTTCCATTCATCTCTCATCAGGACCCCTGCTCAATTAGATATATTAACATTTTTGCTTCTTGGGCAAGTTTACAGGAACATAAACACTGCATTTCATAGTGGTGCTGCAAAGTACATTCCAACAATTTATCACGAAGACTATACCAGTATAGTCAATGCAAAATACAACACATTTCATATCATAATAAACAGCTCATCAAGAGAAATAATACTGCATTTTCATATGATTATGGCAAATTATGATATGATACTTCTTATCTGTAGCTGAATCCAGGTTTGAGTAGGAAAAATAATGTGCATGCATGTAGTACACAAACAGAAAACAATGAGAGAATATTAATGAACTTTCTTCAGGTATTAAACACTCAAGACATTTTTTTTTTAAAATCATGATGACCATAATAAACGAAACAAGTTCTCATCTAACATGGTAGAAAAATATATATACATATCTGAAAGGAAAAGACCAGCAAATCCTCAAAGAACAAAGTCCTAACAGAAAAAAATAAAACTTACAGATAATGCATCAATCCTAAATGTCTTTTCACTCTTACACGCACTGCAAATGTAACTTCCGTTAATTTTACAGTGGAGTATAACAAACCAGGTAGTAGATTATGGCATGAAAACTCTTGTGTATTTTCAAGTATTCTCTTCCTCTTCACATGCTTGGTGGACTACCTGAAGGAGTGTCGGAAGTGCAAACTCCTTCGTTTCAGCTTCTCTGGGTTGTGGGATGCCATGTGGGAAAATTCCCGGAAGATGTCAAGGTACGTGGCGTCTCCTGCTGCAGAAAACAACAGGGAAATCACATCAAAACACAGTCTGAAGGCATGGTTTTCTCTGAGCAGTTAAACATCTTATATTGAATTAAGGAGGGGAGGATGACTGAGGAGCCTTGTGAGTGAAGGGGTAGAGTGAAAACAGGCTGAGGCACCATGAAGCTCTAAGGTTTTCAACCTTCCAAATACTGAGCTTTTACTTTCCTCATCGTCATGGTAACAGCCGAGTCTACAGCCACAACAAAAGCAACTGAGCTCTTTTGTGTATGAAAGAGCTCCCAGGCCCGACACACACATTAAAAAAAGGATGAACATTCCTGAGTGAAAAAAAAAAGAGTTCAAGACTTGTGTTGGATGTAGAAGTCCAGACTCTCCTGTCTGGTGTTTAGAAGCAGCATTTTGAAGCTAAAACTATTCATTTTTTGTCCATCAGGAGAAAATTATTAGGTAATTCCAGTAACAGAGCAATCATTTCAGTTATTCTTATTATGTGGCTTAGAAAATAATCAACAAGCTAACTGACAATTGATGGTTAGTTGCATTCTTGGCCTAGTAACTGGTACGTGCAGTGAAACTTGTTTTATTTTAAGGAAGAATGCACATTATAGCACTTTTTAATGAATTCTCATTTGCCCTTAGCACTTCTTGTATCTGTGTTCCGTATACACTATATAGCATTTTGTTTGTACAGTTGCGCCCTAATAAACATATTGTCATGTAACATGGAGTTCAGCGTCTTGCCCAAAGGACACTTTTGACAGGTGGCGGGGTGCACTGGTCCACAGCCATTCGTTGAAGTCACAGTTGTTTACCTTCATACACAAGCCAGGACAACAGATACTTAGTTAAAGTAAGCAACTTGCGCAAGTAGGTCCTAGGCCAGGTGTGGTATCCAGAACCCTTAAAAGAATTTCAAAAATGATCATTTCAAAAGTCCTCTGCAGAGATTTCAAAACCGATCAAATGGATGTCTGTCTCAAAATGACTTTATTAGTCAACAATATTTGGAGGAGGACTCCAACTGAATAGTCTGGGCCAACCGTCCTTTTCTCTTCAGTACAAATAATTAAGTCTGGTTCCTCTGGATTTGACTTTGTTTCCCTGGGTGGGGTGCGCTGTACCGGACACCATCGGATAGCACACAACCAATCAGAGAAACAGCATGAGATAGAGGCAAAGTGAAAACTAGACGAGTAAAGAAGTATGCGTCTGAGAAAACAAAAGACCCAAAGTGTAATTAGCATATCTGCAGCCATCTTGGTTGTTTTGAATAGCAACTTTTGGAGTGTACCGTAACCACTTTAACGAGAGCCAGGCGACCAACTGAAATCACCGAGTTAAAGATACGACTATCATTAAGTGCAGTTTTGCAAAAACTTTAAGAGGAAATTATGCTTGGATGTGAGAAGCATTAAGTTCTTTGGCCAAAAAAAAAACTTGCATGACTGTCAGCTGAACACAAGACACAGCTCTTCACCTGCTAATACCACTGATGCAGTGAAGCATGGGAGTGGAGGCACCATGCTGGGGGGGGGGGTGTTTCTCGGTAACAGGGACAGAAGACTAGAGTGCAAAAGCCTGAGAAAGAGACACTGGTTCATTTCTCTGAAAAACACTGATCTGCAGCACACCGGTGAAGCCAACGGCCTCAACAGCACTGGGAGCAGTCTGAGTGGTCCAATCAAAATCTAGACTTAAGTCCTGATGGACATCTGCGGGAAGACTTAAAAATTCAGAAACATGGCTTTTGGCAGGAGGGCTGCCGAACAAACCAAACTAATCAACTATTCACCGTACGCGTAGACTGTCAAGAGGGCTGAAGTACACTTTCACCCACATTCTCACCTACACACTAGGAAATCACTGCAAGATCAAATTGCATATAAAAGTTAGTTTTTTTAGTCAATCTTGACACTAAACCACAGCATATATGCAGACAAAAAACAAAAACAAATAAAAACTATTCACCGTACGCATTATTCCAATGCAGCAAGTGAAGAAGTACCATGCAGTGGGAGATATTCATCCCATTATCAGGGCATATGTTAGAAACATGTTAAAGGTGTAGGATGGGGTTATTAAATCACTGTCAAAGGAAGTAAAGGAGACCTCAGAAATGAAGCACAGATGCAAAGGGAGAGGTTAGTGTTTAGTCACGCATTTTGTTTATTTTTGGTATTGTTTCAGGGCACACTGGGAGGAAAACATAGGTAGCAGGTAGTGTTAATATGCACAGGAACAGTATATTTAGAGACAGATTCTCTTGGAATATTCAAAGAGCTGTAAAGATAACAGTCAGAGACAATAAATACAAGGAAGTTTTAAAAAATGTTATGTTAGAAGCAAGTGTTGATAGTTTTTAGTTCATATACACAACAGTCACTGTAGACAGAGCAGAAAGTACAATACATTAATCTTTCAATGGCTTAATGCAAATGATCGTTTTGGCAGTCGTCCATTTGACGAATCTGAATTCTGTTCTTAGTCGCTGTACCAAATACTTCTCAAAATAAGAAGAAGCTGCATTAAAAGAGGGGTGATGAGTTTTCAAAAGTGCTTTAAAGTCTGCGGCTGACAAAAGAGGTGAATGAGCTCCACTTTCTGTCACTTCTGTTCTTTACTCGGCAAACGGAGCGGGAACCGTGCAAAAGGTATTGACTGTGGTGGGGTCAGAAAAGTGTCTGTTTTTCCTGAAAAAATGTTAATATATTTTTTAGACATTTGTTTTGTTAATTTTTCCTTAAAGTTCATAGATTTGTTACAAGTTTTGGCAAAGAAAAAAAAGTTCCATTTATTAACAAATCAGTAACTCTGCAACAGTGAAGTAAAAGTCCCCTTTTTATGCCACAAAGTCAACAGTTTTAAATCTGTTTTTAAACCAAAAAAGAAGGATACTTGTGCAGACTGGACGGCCCTGATTTAACCCCTAAAAAATGTCTTAAGCAAGATGATTGTGGGATAATTATTGTTAAGTTTGCTGTTTTAATGCCTGTTCAAAGTTATTCCATTTTAGTATCATTTAGGTGATTCAGGCCGTATGTCATTGTAAGAAAGAACCGATGTGCATCTTTACCAAAATATTCTCCTTTGTTTTCTTAAAGCACTAATGTTGGGCTACTTGGTTAACTTAAGTTATCCTTAGTGAACAATTCAGCTTGACACTGGTCATGTAATGTAAAAAAAATAAAATAAACCCATCTGCACTGCAATAACTTTTGCACAGTTTATTTTTAAACTCAGGCGTTCCCGACATCTATGTTATCACTATTTTATCAAGAACTGCAGAAAGAGGACATTCAGCCTTTTTGCACCAACTTAATTCTGCCATGAGATTCATTTCATGCACTGTTGTCATGTTTTGGCAGTGTAAGAAGTGGATATCAACATGTTTCAACAATTCTAAACATCAAATGTTCTGGGTAAAAAAAAATAAAAAATAAAAAGTTTTAAGAAAAAAAGAAGAAAAATAAGAAAAAAAAAAGCAACACTTCTTTAGAAAAGCAACATCTACCCATGCATTACAAACAAAGAACAAATATAATATAGGCCTAGCTGTGAAACATCAGAATGCCACAAACAAACGTTTTAACAAACAAATACTGTATGTACAGTATGCTTTATGTGATTTAATTAAAAAAAGAAAAAAGAAAAAAGTCCATCTTCCAGTGCAGAATAACCCCACCAACAAGTGATCGGATATAATTAAACAGTAGAAAACTTCAAATGAGAATGAAATATCAGTGCTCTGTGTGTGTGTGTGTGTGTGTTCACGTGTCTTTCAGGGTCAAAAACCGAGCAAATTAAAGTCTAACAAAATATAGCCATCTTAAAAAAATACCATCTGCAACGTTGTTAAGCAATACAAAAAATACTGATTATCTGCACTGAATTAATCATTGCACTATTGCTCAGGGAATTTTGCCATGGATTAAAAAAGCAAAAAAAAACAAAAAACAAAACCCAAAAAACAAACAAAAAAAACTAAATCGAAATCACTTGTTGGTAAGAAAAAGTGCATAGTTTTGCTTTTAGTTAAACATAAAAGCTTAATTTGATCAATCTCTCGATCAATACTGAGAAGTGATTCTTTAAAATAAAAAAATCACGTTCTCTCAGTCACAGTTATTGCTAACTTCACAGTCGCAGTCATAATATCTGAACGAAGAGCTCGTCCGCCCGCAGGGCTGAAAGACTAACATGAAGCAAGATCTGGATCCTGACACGAGTCCTTTCAAACATTTGTTCACGAGCCGGACTGAATGAGGATTCTACCAACTGCATGAGACACCGGGGACGACGACCCTTTGCTAACATGATCACTGGCGTCTTTGTTAAGCTGGTTCTTTATGTCAGTGAAGCCTTCTAGGAATTTCCAAAACGTCACCAAACACACATCTCTGCTTCATGTTTGGGAGCCGCTGTGATGCACCAGCAACAGAAACACAACATATTTCTCTTTGTGGTCTTTTCAGATCCCTTCAGTGATTCAGCCAGACGCAAGGTAATAAATGCAGTTGGCAAAAAAGAAATTACACCTTTAAACGGATTCATGCAACCCTTTTTTGTTTTTTTGGTTAGCTTCTTGCTGCAATAGATGCTAATTTGTGTGTGTTTCTCTGAATCTCTACAAGAGGAGAATTAAAAAGTCAGCACACCCCAATACAGTCCCAACAGCCACTTAAATGGGGAAAATTTAAAAAAAAAAGTCCTTTGTAGAAACATAGGACTCCCATGACGAACATTGAAACCCCTAATGTTTAAGATTTAATCAAGACTGATGAGCTCAGCTTCAGAGAAATCGTTTCGTGGTTCTGACTACTGCAAAACCCACCATCTTTTATGCTGCAAACGGTAAAGCCCATCTATCTATGACCATTTTTAGCTATCAGATAGTCTTTTATCTTCATATAAATTCAATTAAAACTCAGCCACATCATGAAATCAATCCTCCAACATTTGAGATAAACGAGCCCCATCAGGTCTTTGGTTCAGATAATCTTTCCTGCAGATGCTACCGACCTTTCAATTGTAGTGATCTTTCTGCTTAAAAAACAAACAAACAAAAAGACCGGCCTCGCTGAAGTCATGAACACTGATTTTGCAGTTCTATAAACCTGACATCATTGCAGGAGATTATTAGTGAGTAGCTGAGTCCTGAGAAGGGAGCTGACAGCTTCCAGGTTTCTGGTATACAAGTCGACAGACTGTGCAGGGGAGGGGAACACTGAATATATTCTGATGTAGATTTAAAAAAAAGAAAAGATACTGATGTGAATTAAGAGCTACATGACTCGTGTGTTTACTGGCACCCCCTGCACCGCGTCACCCTGACTAGTCTCGACTAGCAGTCCGCTATGTGGAGACAGATGAACTCCTGAATGCATTTCTTATACTGCTGCTCAGTGGGGCTGCTGACTGGGTATTGACCTGGCTGTCCCAGGGGTCCCTCCGATTCCCGCATCTCCTCGTTCATCCTGGCCAGACGCAGCCTGAAAGAGAGATGGAGGAGAAGACGAGGAGGAACAGAACGTTGAGTACATGTCCAAACTGGAGTCAATTATGAGATAAATGTTTGCTAACTGACATACAGTGTGACTATATCTGCATTGGCTTGCTGCACAGCTATACTTAAAGGGTCCTGGCCGTCCACATCCACATCGTTCTGTGTGGCTCCCCTTTTGAGGAATAAACACACCTGCCTGAAAAATAGAAAGCAAACGCACATCAGCAAAAACAAAGAAACGCAACCAGATTTTGCTTCCCGAAGGTCCTAACGGTTCGGTTGGTTTTCTAAAACATATAAAACGTTATGCAATAACTCTACGCAGCGCTTGAAATCAACCAGATTGAGAATCAAGTCTGAGCAACTCATGAAAAGGAAAGATGTTCTACATAAAAGCACATGGACGACCTCCGTGTCTGACAAACTGAGCGTCACTAAACTGTAAATCATGTGTGAAGTGGTTACAAATGCATTTTTAACCACTCCTTGTGGAGTTTGGAGCAGGGATGCAGCAGAGAGCAGCTCCTTTTCCAGCTCATGACTCACCCCGTGTGTCCCAGATATGTGGCATGATGCAGGGGCCCCTTCCCTCTTGCGTCTCTTTGGTTGACGTCAGCAGCATTCTGGAGCAGCAACTCGCAGGCAATCAATGAACCCTAAAATAGTCACCAGTTATGCAAGTTAGTCTGGCAATGGCGGCAAAATATGGCTAAATATAAACATGTTTCATTTTCTGACATTTCTGCTCATTTTGGGCACTTTTTGAGGGTATTTTTGCTATAAAATAATTTCAAATAGATTGATTGGAATTATACTTAGTTTAAATTATATTTAGAATATGTTACAGGAGTTAAAATCCATATTTCTTTTTTTTTTTGTTAAATACAACGACCCTCAGACTTTAATTCCAAGTGTTAGCAACAACTTATTGCCTTCATCCTGCAGAGTTCAAAATGAGCATTAAAATGGTTTCCAGTGTGTGAAAATTTGATGCCAGGAGCTGGGACTGGGAAGGCGTTGGAACAAATTACATGCAACTTATCTTAGTGGGTCTTATAGAAAGTTTTTTTTAATTGTTTTAATTGTCTGTGGGGCCCAAAACACCCCCTGCAGACAGGATGTTTGCTGAATGAGAAGTTTCAGGAAGCGCTTTGAGATCTAACTCACCCCAATCACAGCCTGTACGAGGGGCGTCTTTCCTTCGTCTCCATCGTTGACAAAATTGACGTCAGCACCGTGCGCTAGCGCTTCGGCCATGACTGGCAGGTTGCGAGCTTTTGAGGCCTTGTAGAGCAGCACCCCAGGGTGAAGCTCCCTGACATCTTCCGGGTCTGACGTCTCAGGCTCCGCCTCCAGCTCTGCCTCGCCGCTCGAGTCCTCGGACACTTCACCCTCTGCAGGCAGCAAACCCAGACAGCAACAACGGTTAAAGTACAGGTTCCTGTAAGTCACGTATGTGCTGTTAAACCTTCTCATGTAGGGCTCACCCTCTTCTGTGACGCTGTCCACCACTGAGCCGAACACGAGGATGTCTGTGCTGCCATCTGTGCTGCCTCCCAATCCGCTGTCACTGCTCAGGCCTGCCGGACCGGGAGACGCCACAACATGGACAAATTAGACACCGCCGTCGCCTTCAGGCTGATCAGTGTTTTTTTTTTTGTTTTTTTTAAAGTTCATACGTGCATTAATACAACATTTGAGTTTTGTATCCAAGCTTTTGCACACGTGTGGGTCTGGTGTGTGAATACATCAAACTTGTGAGGCGCTTACTTCGAGGTCCAGATCCAGTATCAAAGTAGGAAAAGAGAGAATCCAGCTCGTCGGGACAAAACAAGGACTCTCGTCTGAACTTAGCAGCTGCTGTGAAACACAAACAGGCAAGCAATACAGTTCAGCAACCAAAGTGGAATTTCTAAGAGAGCTGCGTTGTCCTCTGGTTCCGTGAACACACCTGCTGAGAGGGTAGAAGGAGAGGTGCTGCCGGGGTCTTGTCGGTATTTCTGTCTCGCTTTCGATATTGTAGTTGCACTATTGTGTCTCCGACACTTCTTCACGCTCCACCGCCGCTCTGACTTCTTCTCTCCGTTGATGAGTATCTCGGTGGAGCCCAACTTCTTCAGGAATTTCTTCTCCACGTACTTTGCTTTAATCCAGGCCTCTTTTTCTTGCCTGCGTAGCAAAGCACCCAAATTAAGATTTGAAAGCGTCATAGGAAACGCATTTACGCACAGGTTATGAGCATTTTATGCAGACTCCTACCTCGAACTGGAAGGTAATGGTTTCTTCAGACCTTGCTCTCGATATGAACCTTCATAAATGTGATTGATGACGCTGTTTCCGAGCTCGCACATCAGCTGGAGGGAAATGGAGAAGATATTCACGGTCTGAGCGTTAAGATTTCGACTTGCACCATCCAGAGAAAAATGTCAAAGACAAATTACAAAACATTAATCTGCTTTCTTACACAGAGTTGAAAGTGAAAACTGTGGAAGAGAGACGACTACAGCGGCAATTTTTAACGCTCCCACGAAACAAGTGTGACATGACGAAAGCATAAAGTGTAGTAAAGATAGCATGTCGATACTGACAAACAATGTTTTAAAGATTATTATTATTTGCTAATGAAAAAAATAGAAAATTTCTCTTCAAAACTTCAGAACCTTAACTTTTCCTCTCTCTTAAGAAGAACATGGGAAAGGAAGTAATATACATATATACATTTATTTATTTATGCAATGTTGAGAGGTGATGATGGGGCAATTCCCTCTTCTTGCCTCTTTCTGATACCATTTTAAATAGAAAACATATGAAGCACTCTTCACAACTAATTTCCTGCAAGAATTCCAAATACACAAAATCATTCCTGAAATCCATTAAAAAGCTTCCCTGTTGCTCATTTGCGGAGATAAACTGTACCTTTAATAATTCGGGCTCCCATGAGTCCAGTGTGAGCGAGCGCACCTTCGAACAGTGAACTCCAAGACTCCTGCAACAACAAAAAAATCCTTTATTCTTTCAGCCCAAATAAATGCTGCTGATTTGTGAAAGTGTATGACTTTTGTTACGACTGTAAGAATGCAGATGGAAACCAACTCAAGAACGCAGAGGGAACTTACAGTATATGCTTCTAATACATATATATATATATATATATATATATGTACAAAAGAGGAAATCAAACAAGTGACTCATACGCCACAGCTTTGTGCAGTGGCCCGCTTTGAAGAGCTACAAGTGCTCTTCCACTTCTTCCCAGTGTCATGCAAATAACTGTCTGGTATCCAGGCAACAGTGGCACGGTTAGAAAAAAAACCTGCATTGTAACAAAAGGCCACGTCTGCCCTCACTGGTGAAAAGATGAGTCCATAGAGGGAGCATGAATATTCAACAGGTGGGAGCACACACAGGAACAGGATCTGTGATTGCATAAGCACTGATGACTGCAACTGAAAAGAAAAACACACAGCTCCTGCAGGTTGTTTTTCCCACCGGATCTTCTGAAAAAGAATGCAGATCACTGATTTGAAGGCAGCATTTTTTACTACGTGATACCTTCTTTCAGTGGCTTAACAAACCGCTCACCAGGATGTGTCACTAAATTGAATGAGCTACTCAATAAACTCTCTGTTCAATGAAAACACTCAATGAGAGCAGACTGATCCAATGAGTGATGCACTGCAGCAGCATGAGGTGGGATGTGCTGGCCTTCATCAGCTGCACAAAGCTGAAGCAACTAAGAAGCGCCACCTTTCCTGTCCTCCAAGCCAGCAACCACACAGCACATGGCAGATACATTCATTACTAGGAATCCACTTAAAAGTATCCCACTTCACATCCACTTTGGCATCGGCATTCTTCGTTTTTCTCTTCCAGCCAGCACCAACATTGTGAGGAACACACTTTGATCCAAACAATGAATTCCTGTTGTTTTACCTCTACAGACCAGTTTTTGTTTTTTGTCTTTTTGTTTACGTTTATCAGTTAGGAGGTAACTTCAAACTAAACATTTCCTCAGATTTTTATTCGGAAACTTGAAGTCTTCACAGACAACTTGCTAGTAAAAGGTTGGACCCCCTTTTACCCTCAGAGTTGCCTTCATTCTTCATGACATACTTTCAACAAGGTGTTGGAAACATTCCTCAGAGATTTTGGTCCATATTGACATGACAGCATCACACAGTTGCTACAGATTAGTTGGCTGCACATCTATCATGCGAATCTCCCGTTCCACCACATCCCAAAGGTGCTCTGTTGGATTGAGATCTGGTGACTGTGGAGCCATTGGACTCCAGTAAACTCATTATCATGTTGAAGAAGCCAGTTTGAGATGATCTGAGTGTTGTGACATGGTGCATTATCCTGCTGGAAGTAGCCCTCAGAAGATGGTCCACTGTGGTCATAAAGGGACGAACATGGTCAGAATCAAAACTCAGGTAGGCTGAAGGATTTAAGCTATGCTCGGTTGGGACTAAGGGGCCCAAAGTGTGCCAAAAAAAAATCCCCCACACCATTATACCACCACCACCAGCCAGGATGGATCCATGCTTACAAGTTCTTTACGTCAAATTCTGACCCTACCATCTGAATGTCACAGCTGAAATCAAGACTCATAAGACCAGGAACATTTTTCCAGTCTTCCATTGTCCAACTTTGGTGAGCTTGTGTGAATTGTCGTCTCAGTTTCCTGTTCTTAGCTGGCAGGAGTGGTACCTGGTGTGATCTTCTGCTGCTGTAGCCCATCTTCTTCAAGGTTCCACGTGTTGTGCATTCAGAGATGGTATTCTGCTTTCCTTGGTTGGAACCAGTGGTTATTTGAGTTACTGTTGCCTTTCTATCATCTCCAACCAGTCTGCCCAGTCTCCTCTGACCTCTCACATCAACAAGGCATTTTCGTCCAAACAACTCCTGCTCACTGGATATTTTCTCTTTTTTGCACCATTCTCTGTAAACCCTTGAGATGGTTGTGTGTGAAAATCCCAGTAGATCAGCAGTTTCTGAAATACTGAGACTAGATCGTCTGGCACCACCAACCATGCCATGTTCAAAGTCACTTAAATGCCCTTTCTTCCCCATTCTGATGCTGGTTTGAACTTCAGTAAGTTGTCTTGACCACCTCTACATGCCTAAATGCATTGAGTTGCAGCCATGTTGTAACACACAAAATGGTTTCTATTTTGCTCAATATATGTTCAATTCTTTATAAAATACCTGATCACCTGTTTAAATGAAACTGAGATTTCCTTTTGGTCTGCGTGATCTGAAAGAGGTTTTCCTGCACCCTACCTGTGGATGCCGGAGCACTCGATGCACAGCAGGATGCCCAGGTTGATTGAGGCCCAGCGAGGGTCAGCCTGACCGCAGTCACAGCACTGCTCGTTCCCCGGCAGACACTGGATGCGCTGCAGGATGGTCTCCCCCCTGGTGCTGCGCTCCCGCGGTTCACTGACTGAATCGATGCTGCTGGTGGACGGAGAGGCTGTTCTGTCCAGATGCTAAATATAGACACAGCACAAACATCGACTGAAATGGCAGGAATGTTCATCTGATGTTTTACAAAAAAAAAGTAAGATTTAAGCACAAAGTAGTATGCAATGGAAAATTTGTACTTACCTCGATGTAGTAGCTGTCTGGGCTCTCTCTGTATGCTGAAGCAATGCTGGCTTGAACTGCCTGAATCCACGCTTGTCTTAGCTTCTCAGACTCGGCCTGAAGCATGCAGCTCCTGTAAAACGACCAAGGCATTCTCAGAAATCAAACTCTGTGTTCCCTGCAGTTTTTCAGCTAATTTCTTCTGTCTAATTAGCACACAGCAACACAAAATAGCAGGTGTAAGCAGCTATTTTGTCCGACTGCCCTCAGAAACATCATGATCGCCTCAACTATTTACAAAATGTGAGCAAACTATGAATAATATGGACCTTCGAGTACTCCACCAAACCAGTGAGACCGTTTTTATACATGTCAGCGTTTTGATGTCAATGCTTACGTGTTTAACAGGTCAGGTAGCCATATTTACACATTTAGCACGACATTAAGTTATCAGCAGAGCTCAACAGGCTAAAGAGGGCCAGAAATCAATCAAAGTAGGCTATTGCGTATTTCAGATTATGTTGAAATAAGATTTAAATGAAATAACTGAACTGATAGCATGTTAATATTTTCCTCACATGGCTTTGCATATTCTACCCTCTAAACAGAATGTGAATAAATATTTTAATTTTAAGACAATCTGATGATTCTGTGGTTTCACGAATGGCTTTTCTTTTAATTTTCAAAACCTCAAATCAAATCAAACTTTATTTATAAAGCGCTTTTCATACAGTTGTAACGCAAAGTGCTTCACATAATAAAAACAACAAATAAAACAACAACAGCAAAAAATAACAACTAAAAAGCCATCACACACCCAAGGATATAA
>JBAMYA010000022.1:16205382-16221863 GCA_037176975.1 Arrhamphus sclerolepis | reverse complement strand
ACATCCTACATCTTGCTGTCTGCAAAAGACAGAGTAAGTTAAACATACCATATAACTCCCACAAGTGCATACAATTCGACACAACTATACAAGCATTGTTTTAACCTTTTTAACCAAACGTTAACGTTACTCTGTCAACAGCCTTCTCTGTTGCTGTGGAGCAGCCTGTCAGTCACCTCTTTCACCCTCGCACATGGCTCTGTGTGCACACTTACACAAAGGTGGGAGTTTAACGTGCACTTCATTCAGTCGGGCATGCCAATTTAAGTGAAGAAGTATCAGAAAGCGCTTACATACTGTTTTTTCCTTGGGGAACATTTCCACCTTTATGCATGTATATGTAACTGCCAAGGTCACTGCACATGTACATAAGGCACACAACCGGTGTACCGTAACCAAGTGACATGTCTGGGATTTTCTAGTGACGTAATGGTTACATTTTACGTGTGCAACACTATCAATGGGATGCAGGATGAAAGAAACACTTTTTTTTATAGCTTGCTCACACTTTTATTAATTGTCCTTCATCATAACAATGTCAAAATGGGGCAGTAAATAGTTTAAGGAACTTCTGACTTTTCAGGTGAAGGATGAAAGTTAGTTGGTACTTAACAAGCATATATATCGAACAACCCGAATGACTTTCTTTTGTTTTTTTGTTATTTTGATTTACTGGTGAACAATGTGCGTCATTTGACTCAGACGACGAGTTGCACCACCAGTGCTGGTTTCATGTAGGTAAGGACATGTCCATCCATCCATCCATCCATCCATCCATCTTCTTCCGCTTATCCGGAGCCGGGAAGCAGCCTGAGCAGTGACGGCCCGAACTTCCCTCTCCCCAGACACCTCCTCTAGTTCCTCCAGGAGGATCCCAAGGCGTTCCCAAGCCAGCCGAGCGACATAGTCGCCCCAGCATGTCCTGGGTCTTCCTCTGGGTCTCCTCCCAGCAGGACATGCCTGGATCACCTCCCGAGGTAGGCATCCAGGGGGCATCCGATATAGATGCCCGAGCCACCTCAGCTGGACATGTTTGTGAGAATTTTCTTCTTTGCTGGGGCCAGTATGTAAAAGCCAGTAGGGTAAAACTGGAGGCACATTTTTACACATCGAAATGTTACAAAATGTATCTGTGAGTGTGTAAGCGTCTTATATACAACACTATCATGCCAAAAAAAAAAAAAAAACTTTTACAAATGAAGCAAGAAATGCTGGCAGAAAGTTTAACCTGAATACTTGTTGTTTATTTCTAATATATCACCTGCACATTAGAGCTCATTCTGCATTTATATCAGACCTGTAATAAAATATATCCTGAAATAACTTGATGACTTGACAACTTCAAAGCAAAAAAAAAACTGTGACAGAACATAAAAAGAGACATTGCTGCATTTCAGTTCCTCTTCTTTTGACATGATGGTTTAATAAATTTTAATGTACTATTATGGTTGAAATTCAGCATCGATCATGAGCATTTTCACTTCGATCTCAAGAGAAAGTATCACTGTGGATCAGAGGTTGCCACATCCAGTCCCCAAGGGCCACTGTCCCGCATGTCTCCTGCTTCAGCGCATCTCATTCAAATGAATGGATCGGTAACAGACTTGTGCAGACCTTGATGACAAGCTGATGGTGATCCATTCATTTGAATCAGTTGTTGCAGTCCTTGAGGACTAGATTTGCCCACACCTGCTGTAGATCCAAGATTTCCACATCATGAAATTATCTTATAGTCTTCATATTTTACAGATCATCAGGAGAAGGCCGATTGAAAGAGTAACTTTTTTTTTTATATACAGCAGACTGAACACCATAATCTTCTCTTATTATATGTTTAGTTACCAAATGTTACTAAAGTGAGCTACTCAAGTTAACCAAGTTAAGGACACAGTTTGAAGAAATTCTCGCTTCAGGTTCAACATACTCCACTGACCTCTTATTCTAACTTCAAAGGACATTGTTCTGCCATCTAAAATCTTTTATTTTCAGTTGAACTGAGAAAGCTGTCTGGATGGAGGCTGAAACACCTTCAAGAATCAAAAAAAGGGAGTCCATTTGCCTTTAATTGAGCCTTTATGAATTACTGCGACCTGGATGACGGAGTCTACGCTAGCGTGCTGCCCTGAAAAGATAGTAGATTTCACAGCAATCCACCCAGATAACGCAAAACAATTTCATAAGAATGAACTCTTTGAATAAACTATACAAAAAGCACACTGAAACATTTTAATGAATTATAAAGGAGCATCATTGCCTGTGATGCAGAGAGAAGAAACAGCATATTCAAATATTCTTTCCCCAATTCAGGAGTCATTTTGGTTCTTACATAACAAAAATAAAACAAGGTCAGTGATAGTGCTTTAGGGTCATTCATCTCTGAGATAGATAGCATCTGATGCATACAAGGATTGTAGAGATACACATGCATGTAACTGTCTTTAACTATGAATATCCGCCACGGATATAAAGTATACTTCTTATATATAAAGTATATAATGTACAGAACCACCCCAGTTATACAAGTGGGGCCAAGCAGTCTTGTTACGGCCTCAAAGGAAAGGCAATAATTGATTTTTAGAAAAGAAAATGCAGAATGTGAGGCATAAAAAAGAAAGAAACATCAATTAGAATTCTTAAGCATTTGATATTGATTGAATTATTTAGCTTTTAAAAAAAGTGATGCTGGCGAGAGGATTCAGAGCTCCAGTTATGTTAACATCTGACTTTAGTTTTTTTGACCTTCAGAACAAAAGTACACAAGGATTTCTGGATGGTAATGAAAACTAGAGCTGATGGTAAACCTGTTTGGGTGTTACAAGAAAAGAGAAGACTTCATTACCACAAGGATGAAAACTTGAATATGACAGTTGATTCCTGTGGAACTTCCTTTGTTGAGTGAAGTTCTTACCTTTAATAACAACATAGTTAGTGGGCCTTTTTTCTAAGCCCTGGCTGAGAGTCTTATACAAAAAGACACGAGGAAAAAACTAAGTCACTAAAATGCAAAGGTTATTGGGGAAAATTGATGAATGAATAAAATGTGAACCTCCAGGATTAGTACCCATAAAGACAAAATTACAGTCAATTCAAAGAACGTGGACCTGTTCTTCACAAGACACGGCATTCACGGGTAAGAAGTGGAGTATAAAAAGATTGCAATAAAGCTGGCCGCAGCTTAACAGCTTAATAACCACAGATTTCACAAAAAATACAGGCTAAAACCATTTTTACAGAAGATGATTATCAACAGCCCACCGTGGACCACATCAGATCATTCCTGCTCAGTTCACATTAAGCTGAATTAACTGAAGCATACGTAGAAAATCTAGCTGGAATTTCAGTTTTTTTTTTTAATGGTCAAGTCTTGATTTTAATACAACAGAATATCTACTAGAGAGAAAACCCACGAGCCTTTATTGAGTTGAAGCTGTTATGTAGGTGTTGGACGGATCAGCAGTTACTGTAAACAGCACAGTTGTAGTGCTTCTTAACAATAAAGGTTCACAAAATTACTGCTTCTAACTGATGTTATAAATTCCTCAATAAATTAACTTTGTTCAATGCCATTTATATCATTAGATATATTTTTTGTCTACTTTTAGTGTGTATATATAGTTTTGATGACATTGGGTGACATTTAGGCAGGAAAACAAGACCTTTCAAGCGCCACTGCAACACCATTTTTCAAACAACTGTTTCATCAATCCGTCTGTCAGCCCTGCCTTTTGACAAAAGCTTTTTCATCGTGCCTTTGTAATTTACTGTTCACATCCAGTCTGAGCCCTGTTGACGTCAGCTTATAATTACTACAGTCACCGTACAAACAGGTGTCAGGAAAGATGGATGGAAGTGCATCACACGATTACAATCAATGAAGCAGTTGAGTCATGTATCACCACAAGCACAAAACAGATTAGGAAGGCTGAAGGAGGACACGACCAGGACAGCCCTCTGTTGGGTACCATAGAAGAACTGTTTGGAAGCACAAACCTGTGCTCCAGGTTATTGATTTCATAATTAGTGTGTGTAATGACCCCCCTGGTGACGTCAGGGAACGAGGGATACGTGCAGTCTTCTCATTCTTTAGCCTGCGGTAGGGAGACGTCAGGCGGTGTGTGTGACGGTGATTAAATTATCCCTTTGAGGTTATCTGTTGTGTAACGTCATTAACAGAAATCTTTAAAATGCTTTTTTTTTTTCTCCAATATTACAAAGGGTTATTTGGACAGATTTAATGGTGTAATAGTGTTTGAAACAGCAGAGAGTATTTCCTGTGGTTTCTCTTCAATAAACTGTAGAAGCGAGCACTGAGATGAGCAGTAAAGCACTGTTCTGGGGGGGTGTTAGCTTTACCACCATGAATTTATCTGCAATGCTTGCCTTTCCTCCAAATAACTTACACTTTTCAGGGAAAACAGACACAGCAGAGTTAGAATTCACATTTGTGAATGGAATTATTAAGGGAAATCATCTCCTGACTTCAGACTGTGTCAGGCATGACTGGTTAAAACAAGACATGCTTTATGGTATAAGCTAATTCTGGTCTCATGAGTTAGCTAGCTGTTTACCTACTCACGAAGGGTTTTTGTTTTGTTTGTTTTGTTTTAACATAAACATGTAAACATAACTCCTGTGAGTTACACACATCAGGTATGGCCGCAGGAGATTGTTCGACGTAGCAGTTAATGGCTGACATTCACTTGATAGGGATGTCATTTAATATTCAGACAACCAAAAGTTTAAAAAAAAAAAAAAAAAGAGAGAGAGAGATAATAATAGCAATAATAAAAAATGGATGTGCGTCTTGTAGTTAAAGCACAGTTTTTGCTGTTTGAGCGCTTCCTCTGCTTCAGTAGGGTTTTCATCATTTTGTTGAGCAAAACAGGAGGTGTCCCATCTGCAAATTGTCAAGTATCAAGGGCACTAGATATGCATGAGATGTGAAACTGTGGATGTCAGCCTTGAATATCTGTTCAGTTGAGTTTTTGACGCAAGCCTAAGCACTCAGCTGCATCACTACATCAGCCTAAATGGAAGAAGTGAAGCTTGTCTTCCCAAGATAAACGATGCTCGCTAATTCAACAGTTGCTGTATCACAACACATCGTACATTTACAATGATGGGCACATTTTATAAAAGAAAAAGTCAAGTTTTCTCTGGTTGGGAACATTTATTTTTGTGTTTAAACTCACTGCCAGCTAAATCACACACACACACACACAATAAAACTATCCATCCTTCCCATCTTTATTCCTACCACACATCCCATCATGCTGCATTTGCTGTATTTCAGAAGTGGGAAGCACAAACCCTTTGAGAAAAGTAACTTGTTGGAGAAGCTATTTGAATTTGACCGACTTGCTCTGTAAAGGCATTTCTAAATACAGATTTTTGTACTGTATATCCCTATTTTATTTTAGGGAAAACGTATCACAGGACTTTTAGTAATTGTTCAGGAAATTAATGTTCCCCATTAATTCCCTCTACAAATGTTGAGATCATTGAAAACATTGACATAAGAGTTTAATTGTGGGCTCACTCAGCTTATTTGGCCTGTGTGGCCACAGTCAGACCAGACCAACATATTCAACCACAAACATGGTTGAATATGTTGCATTTGTAATGCATGTGTGTGACATTTTAAACAAAATATGTCACAGATATTTCATTAACACCTCATGAAATCATGTGAACTTTTAAAATATGCCTCCTTTAAGGAAAAGAGAGGATTTAACCAGACAAAAAAAAAAAAACATCTTACCAAATTTTTTTCAGTGTCCACATAATTTTGAATGTCATTCCTGATGAGTATAACGACCTCAGTGGTTGCCACGTGTGATAGAAGAGGATGAAAAAGACGCCACACAAATAAGCTTGCAAAACAAAGCACTAGTGGTTTTTCCTGGATCCAGACTTCTAAATCTTTCTATTCCAACAAACTGACCTGCCTTGTTTTGACATAATGGCTTAAAACAACAGTTTGAAAACATAATCAGCACATGATCACTTCAGCAGAATGAGAAAAGTAACAGTTAGCTAATAAGCTCCACAGGCAAGAGGATCATTCCTACAAAAAGCCTGCAAGGAACCATCTGCTCGACTGCCTCAGGGGGCAGTAATGAGCTGGTGCTTGGTGCTGCAACATTACTTTTCTGCTAAAAAATATACCTTGACAAAATGCAAATGTCAACCTGGTTTTTCAAATAGTAAGTTGTTGCCTAAATGTGATTTTCTGTGCAATTAATGATCTTATGTCCACTGAAGTCGTCTCTGTGAACTTTGCGGAGATGGACAGAGACTTACTTGTTCACATGTATTATTTTAGCTACAGTGCAACATCAAAGGGTTCTCATCCTTAAACAAACTAATTTTAACTTAAACTACCTGTGTTTCCATAAGCTCAGTCGGTATATCAACCCTTATCAGGACCTTTGACCTAATATTTTCTTTTCTAATAAAGATATTGTTTATAAAAATGGTTCTGTGAGTCAGTTTAGAAGCTGTGAGCAAACTGTGAATTTTTCTGGTGACTGGAGTACCAAGTGGAGCAAGAAATTAAATGGTAATGTTTTGCCAGTCAGCAGTTCAAACTTTAAAACATGCACTATCTCCTTCATTCTTTTTCTTTCTTTCTCTCCTTCTTCCTCTCTACATTTCCCTCCTGTCCACGTGCCCCCATGCTGAGCAGAGCCCCAAACACAGCGTCCTTTGGTCACCGTGGACAGTGTGTAGAAACCTCTTTTTTCTGAGTCCACTTCTCGGTGGAACAGATCGGAAATCTACCAGCTGCCAGCTGCTCTAAAAAACAACTTGTTCCTTCTCTTCGTCACGGTGAAGAGGGGGGTCGAGCGGCTGTGTCTCATCTGTGCTGCAGCACAGGTGCTGCTTGGGGCTGTGAAAGCCACTTTGCAGATGTATGTGCAGGGAGAAAGAGATTTTTTTTTTTGTATCTGCAAAGGCACATCCAGTTTAAAATTTCACTTTGGTTATTTGTTATACCTGACAAGCCAATGCCTTCCATATAGATTAGATTTCCTGTCCATGTTTTTGTTTTCTTTTAAGAGTATCTCCTGCAGCTGATGATGTGAAGAATCGTGACAAACTCTGGATATAGACTTGAGTTCTTGTTCATTTGAAAGATGGATGTGATAAAGAACAGCATGCACCTTGCTGCTGCCATCTGCTCTCTCGTCTCTGTTTGTCGAGTAAGAGTTATGTTTACATAAAAGCACAGTGGCTCCTCTGCAAAACACTCCATATTACCATAGCATTCAGCACGTGACACACAACACATCACTGACACAATGGTTGGCAAGAAAACAAGGAGACTTTATCTCACTTATGCAAGGCAGACTCATATTAAACGGACTAAAGATTAACATGCAGAAAGGTCATTCAGATTCTGCTATCCTTGCTATGACTAGGTCCTTTGCAAGGGCAAAGGAATCCTTTATTATTTACCCTCTGAAATTAGATCCTCTTCTCTGTCACTGTGCAGTTTGTTTCAAGGCAGGAAAAATATTGAACCTGCCGGTTCCAGATGGAAGTATCCCCTAAAAAAAAATCCTCCTCAGCAAGTCAAAGCAAGCGAGCGTGGTTATTCTGTGTCATACTTCGACAAAGCAGAGTGTATTTGTCTTCAAAAGCAAAATTCTTAATGAGGAATGTCAAATCAAACAGCTTTTGATGCTGTCATACGAAACAGTTGAAGTGAATCTCTGAACAGTTTTGTCATTAATAATTTCACAGAATTTATAAATTTATTGCACTGCTGTGTATGATGATACGTAGCGATGTAGCAATTTAAATATTAATGAATCCATGCTGGCCGTAATAAAGTGGCCTCCACAAGCACACTCAGCTGATGTATGTTTAGTCTTGTTCCGGTAAGCCAGCTTAAGGACTCTGACTTCATTAAAATGGATGACACTGGCAATAAAAAGATTGACGGGTGAGTCAACTTCCCGGTCCCCGTTTTGGATCACTCGGTACAGTCAGAGTCTGACAGATGTCCTGCTGAGGCAGGTGCTTTATGTTCTTTTTCTGAACATTTCAATCTGCTGCTTAATTACTGCCCTCACTGTGAAGTGGTGGGAAGCAAGCACAAAATGACTATAGACATTTACAAAGCCACATTATAGCATCTGATGAAACTGACTTACAGTTTGGAGATAACATTGTCTTTTTTTTCCTTTTTAATTTAATTGTGGCATAACCATCTTTTTATAAATCAGGGAGTAACATTTTCTGGTGTAAAAAATGTGGGTTTGTGTGAGTGTGTGTAGGTTAAACATCACAGGCATGCAAATGCACGCCAGTGGAACAGAGAGTCGATGCATTTGAATAATCCCTCAGATAGCATCTAAAACACTCTCTCTCTGAGATTCAAGAAGGAAACCCAAGTGAGGGCAGCTTTTATTATAATATTTAGAAAATAAATAGCTTCATCTCATAATAATCACAACGCATGTTCTAACAACAGCACGTATTAAGCACAAATAACAAATGACCTAAAGTCATTTTCAAAACTGTTTGGGTTTAATTGTGAGGCTCAAGCTGCATTTTTGCAAGGGCTCGTGGAAAATATCATTTGCAAAACCTGGCTAAAAAGGACACAGTAATGGCAACGAAAGTAACACGGAAATAGTTTTACAAAACTGCAATACGTTAATGAAAAAGGTGCTGCGTATTTGTCACATGTTTATCACAGTGTTGATTTCAAAAGCTGAAGGATCAGACATTAAACATGGAAAAACAAAAAGAGAAAAGCTGCAGCGTGAAAAGGTTACTGACTTGTCATGCATAAATGATAAGGCAGCAACAAACATGCCGACTCAATGGCTTGCCTCCTAAATTATAGCCTCAGATATATTAGTTGTGTCTCATCATTAGTAAACTGTAATCAACTTCTCACTACTGTGAGATCATTCTATCACGATTGTCAGACTAGAAAAATTACACAAGTTTACAAAGAAGCTTCCTGAAAAAATTATTACAAGGTGATCCAAAAAAATGTCCCTGCTGGCGAACACGGCTTTAATTTTACTCACAAAAAAGAGACAGGACTGGACTGTTAAATTTGTCCTTTTCAGAGAGCTGTGATCAGTGTGTGACTCGCATGTCAGCGAAGTCAGCGTCAGTGCTCTTGTGTTTCCTGCGACCAGTGTCCTCATTTGTCATTGTGCTGTCGTTGCTCTGTGCACCAGAAGCCCTCTTTTGTAAACAAGCAGCCTCCCAAACTGCTACAGTCAAACCAGCATCTGAGCCATCTGGGAAGAATAGAAATCACTCCCACAGGATGATGTCTCTTCTCTACCAGCCGGTAGTGGGAGAAGTTTCTGGTAAACACTTCACATTGGATGGATGAGGAAGGAGGGAGCCTGAGCGGGGCACCAGTGGAGGGCAAATCAAGGAATGTGTTATTGAGTCTGAAAAATCCATTTGTTAAAAATGACAGTAAAGTCACACCAGAGAGGTTATGAACGCAAACGTGTTGTTGTTGCTGTCGCTGACAAAGTTGATCCGGCACTGCTCCAGTCTGGCAATATCCCCAATGTCCAGCTCTGACAGCAACTGAGTTGGGTCTGTGGTTGTTGTTAAAACCTTCTGTTCCTCCTGCGGTTCCTCTACATCCTCCTCTGCTTCCTCCCCGTTCTCCCTCTCGTCTTTGCCGTCCTCTTCTTCTTCCTCTGTGATGGAGCAGAGGCGGGCAGCACTCCCAGGATTTTCAGCAGGCGGTCTGTAGTGGCACTGGCCGTTCAGCAGCCTCCTCAGTGGCATCAGGGGCACCACTTCCTCCCCAAGCAGCTGCTGCTGGCAGTGCCGGAAATCACTCTGACGCTTCAGCCGCTTGAACTCATTGAAGGCCGAGGTGGTGTTCTGGTAGAGGCTGCGAGCGATGGCTTGAGCCTTCTCAGACTTGCTGACAAGGACTGCATGACACCGAAGCACCACCGCCATGTTCTTGACCTGGTGTCTGTAGATCCAAGCCAGGATTTTGGGCCGGTGCAGGTCTGCTGCGCAATAAGTGATTCTGTTCAGAGAGTAAAGATGGATGGGCTTCTTTTCCCCAGATTTGTCAGCGCTCATCCGGATGCCTTGCGATCCCACTGTTAACCTCATCTTGACACTCTGCTCCCCGTAGTTGCTCCTCGCCCAGATCTTGGCCACGGCTTCCTGAGTGCAGCCATCTCCCTTCGCTGTGATGGTGACCACGCTCCCAAGGTAGCGCACATTGTAAACAGGCTCCTCTTTATTTAGTTCCACCTTTTGCCTTTTGGTGTGGAAGATGCTGCCCACCCAGTCGAAGGGACAATCAGGAAGCAAGTCAGGACAGGAGCGCAGTAGAGAGTTGAGGATGGAGTGGTAGGTCAGACCAGTCCCCAGACTTTTGGACTTACTCTTGGCTTCATCCTCTACCAAAACAAACTTATTCTTTCTCCAGGGCAGCATGGTCTGGATGGTGTTGGAGCGAGTGAACCCCTCTGCTGCTGCTTTTCCTGTTGTCAGCTCAGGCAAGAAGTGCTGGAAAGCCACTGCATGCGAGTGAGAGTGAAAAAGCAAAAGGAAGCTGCTCTGCGAAGCTCAGAGGAGAGACTGAGAGCTGCGAGCCTCAGCCAGTCTGTTTCCTCTGTTGCTCCTCCTTCCTCTCCTCTCCTCTCCCTCTCCTCTGCTGTCTGCATCATGCAGGGCTGATCAGAGTAGGAGTCTTGGATGGACTCTCGGGCACCCTCATCCCCTCCCTGCCTTATTGTTTTGCGCCATATGGCTCCCTACCAGAGTATTATTTATCCCTACCACTGCACTGACGTATCTCTGTTTCTCATAAACCTGAGAATGACAGTATCACTGAATTAGTCTCTCTCACTGCATTATAAGAGCTAATATTTTATTCAGCTGTTGAAGTCACTTGTTTACTGTGATTTATTTGTTTGCATAATTTTTTTTCTAGTTTTAAGCCTGAGGACAGAAGGGTTGATGTCAGATCTTTTCTCTTAGACTGTGAGACTGAGCTAAATAGGTTTCAATATATTGTCTTAACTATTAAACACAAAACAACTGCTCTGTTCTCAAATCACTCTCAATAGTTGTTTTGGGGTTTTTGTTTTTAACACAAAAATAATAAAATTTAGCTTTCAATGCTTGTTCAACAGCTTGAGCATGTGAGGCTTTGTCTTTAAAAATAATAAGTTATAATTTCATACTCTCCTTGTGCCGTGGTCTATGGGTTTTGCCTCATTTTTGTGTTTCAAGCTAAGGTTTATTCTTGCAGAGAACCTGATGTCGTAAACACGCTGTTGCCTGCAGTACACCCCCTCAAAAATGTAATTATCCATTGCATCAAGACAGACGTACAACAAATGTGATTGGTCCACGTTGTCCATGTTGTATTTCTTTACATTTTTCAGGCCTTTTCAAGTCAGTGCAATGTCAGTAAGAATTACTATTACTCAAACGCATTTTAGCTGCAATGTTGCTATGTCTGACCTGCATGAAGTAAGCAAACGAAAGAAGCTCAGCAGTGCACGCTACAGAGCTGCAGAAAAGAAGATGTACTGCCATCTAGTGTTTGTTGTTGTAATTACAGAACAGCACAAATAATTGAAGCTGAACAATTGTGGACAAATATATAGGGGATGCATCACACTTCTGCCTTTCGCCCAAAGTTAGCTGGGATAGGCTCCAGCAGACCCCTGTGACCCTGCACAGGAAATAGCGGGTATAGATGATGGATGGATGGATGAATGCATCACACTTGTTTGTTTGTGTTTTTTTTTGTTTTTTTTTGGATTTACATACCTTTTCTTTAGGATTCTGTCAGTCGAATGTTTGCTAGTACTGTTTCTTTTTAGGATCAGATGGCAAACATGATGACATTAAACATCATCTCCTGTTCCCCCGTCTGATCTTCGGGATTGACCTCTTTGTTTAGTTTTAGTTTGTGTGCTCACTTTCCTTTTGCTAAATCCTGTTTTGTGCTTAGCTAGTTTGCTATATTTCCTGATTTATTTTGAAAGAGATTTTTGTTTAAAAGTCATATCGGATTGCATGTTTGCTCAGCAGAACTTTGCGATACAATAAGAAGAGCAGTGTTTACTCAGCCTGCTGTGGTATTATGCTGTTTTCTTTTACAACCTTCATTTCAAGTTGTCTTTCTGCTTTCCAGTGGCCTGGTGATTTTGCCTATTTTTGTTTCATTGTCTTTTTCATGAACTTGAGGTCTGCTTTTTGTTAATTAAACACTGTAGTTCCCTTTGTGAGTTTTTTGTTTGTTCTTTAAGTTCAGTAGGTATGTATTTGTATTGGTTTAGAGCATAATCCCGCAGAGTGAGAATGAAATCACAATCCTGAAGTTAGAGTGCAGTTAGATTCCTGCAAACAAAAGCAGCCTCAAAGAGAATGTCAGTACAATATAGTGTCCATAAGGTAAATCATACACCTAAGGATTAAGTGTTGAAATAAATTGATAAATTTGCAACTCAGTATTATTGGATATCTATATTTATGAGTGGATAATGCTGGAAGAATTGTTGGAATATTGTGTCAGCATCCTGCCTTTTTAGTCATCCTTTCATCTAATATTTATACCCAATTTATCCTGCAGAAGGTTGCGGTGGGCCTGGGCCTTTTTTCTAATAAAAGTAGCATGGAGGCATAGTACACCTTGGATGGATTGTCAAACCAACCCAAGGCTAACAGAAAAGAGCTGTTTCAGCATGACATAGTAGAACTAAATGTGGAGCGCTGGAGCGAGGATCGTGTGAAATAGAGAAACCCATGAACAGAAGAAATTCCTCGACGAGTGCGGTCTCTCAATCTGTTATTTTTAGCCTTTATTATATATGATTTTTACAGTTACTTTTAGTGGTGCCAGATGTTGAAAAGAACACATTTGTTGGGGGGGCAGGCAATCAAACTGCAGAATGTTTGAATAAGGTGAATTTAATGGCCTTGGATTTGGTTTTCACCAAACGTGGACAATGAAGCGAAACCATTCCACTTCGTTTCAAAAGTCTTGTTTTGTTGTTGTTCTTATGATTGGTTGTTTTGCAGCTTGACAAGCCTTAGCTGTGTGTCCACATTGTTTTCAGACAGTACTCGCTAAGTCTTCTTCCCATCGTGCTGCCATTGGGCCTCATTCATGCAACGTGCAGAGAGCAAATTTGTGTTTGCAGAGCAAAATTCTCACAAATTTCAGTGTTTTATATATATATATATATATATATATATATATATATATTATTGGTTCTGGATTTTTTAAATTTATTTTTTAATAGCCACTGATAAAATCTACTCCTGCCTCTGACCAAGCATCAAGCTTGTGTACTTAAATATTGCTTGTCATTATCAGACGTTTCTTAATGTGTTGTAAGATGTTGTTTTCACAATTTGCAGAAACCTTTAAGGCATCTGTTTTAAACATAAGAATACATTAGAGACTGTGATGGACAGACGACCTGTCCAGGGAGTACCCCTGCCTTTCACCTGAACTGAGCTGGGATAGGCTCCAGCAGACCCCCGTGACCCTGCACTGGACATAGCGGGTGTAGAAGATGGACGGATGGATGAATGAATATATTAGAGATATAACATATTTATCTTCATTGACTTGCTTGTTCAAGCTTCATATTCTGTTTCCTGAAACTTGTCAGTTTCATTGTCGACCAGTGAGCCGCCGGATGATTCCAGCTGATGATTTAACAGCTGACTGAGTGAGGTGGAGCTGGCACGCTGCTATTCAGACAAAAGCTTTTCTTACGAGACAAAACTACGAGAATCTTACAGTATTTTTTTTTTTTTTTTTTTTTGAGAATAATAGAGGAAACCTACAGCAGACTAATCTTTTTTTTTTTTTAAATTTGGGAAATATAACCTACTATGCATCACTATAGAAATATTACATTTTTTCTTACAATCCTATATTCCTATCAGTTATTCTCTTTAGTTATTACAGTTAACATCCAATGAGTCTGATTAACCATCACTTCTAAAATGATCCAAAATCCGTCAGACAGACTTTATATTCAGGGCAGCATGCGCTACATATTTCTTTCTAGCAACGCAGCCTAATTGAATTGGGCTCTCTCCTCATCATGCTAAACATACCCAGTGCAGAGTAATCAATGAGAGGGGCCTGGCAGAGACGGACCAGGCTCTTAGACGGCTGATTTATGGCTGTACGTGAGGGCAGCAGAGAGGCAACGAGGCAGCCCAATGCAGAGTAAAGAACAAATGATGATAGAAAGGGCCACTCTGCTCTTCATACATCAGAGCGCTGCCACTGGTAACACATTTATACCAAAAGAAATAGGTGACTCCCTAAAATGACAGGACAGTTGCTGTACACTGTTGGATCCTTTGTGTGCGAAAAGAGTAAGTTAATAAGCCTCAAGGGATAAGGAAGAAACAAAGAAAAGTCAATATCATCATGCCCTCTCTTCTATAGAATCCGTAGGGTCTGCTGGATATGCCCTGTGATGCAGATCATGTGAAAACTGGATAATTAACAGGGAAGGTGAAAGGCATTATATTGCATATAAAAGGCTGATTTTCCTCGTTTAATCAAGGAGACCAGAACAGTCACAGGAGACCCGCAGGTCACCTCCCTCTCCTTTACTCCTCTACCATACAAATGGAATAACCCTGCGCTTTAGTAAGTGATTTAATAGGTTGTGTGTAGGTCAGGGACAAAGTAAGTCAGTCAGCCGGAGATAAATGAATGCACGTGAATTGAAACTAGCTCGTAAATTTCGGATCTGGATTCTTATCTTAGCAACCTGAACATTGATAGTAATATCACTCTCATTACCACTATTTGATTAAAAAAAGAAATTATTTTGGCTTCAGTTCTTGAATGTGGAGTCGTGTATACTGAATACAGATTGGTGATCAGGCTGGTGACTGACAAGCCTGAACTGAAAGACATCAACACCAATGTATGAAAGAGAGAGCAGTGATGGGAGCACCTGAGGGAGTGAGTAAGAAGAAACTGGCCAATACGACAACAAGCCTTTAATTCCAGTGTTCCATACTCACTGGTACAGTCTGCTGAAGGCTCTGCTTTGCTTTTCTGTCTTCTGCTCCCCTCTGTTTCAGTTAGACACTGAGATGATTCAACACCGGTAACAAAAGATTGAATTTCTCCCTAAACAGAGAGCGTGGAAGATTTCCAGCTAATGACGTGCTGCAGTCACTGTCAGCATATCCAATTTGAAATTTCCTCTGTATTAAAACACAGAGGGAATATCTGATCATCCTGCTCCTAATGATTTCATTTCAGTCATTTCAAGAAATGGAGACAGAAAAGTAATGCTTAATATGATTGTTTGGAAACTTTCTCAGTCTGGATATTACTGAACATTTATGTGTTTTATTTTAAATAAAGTTATTCACCTTCTGTCATGTGTCATGTCATTGCCACAGTTATTATCTGGTCAGTTGAACACAATTTCTAACATGTTCATTTGAAGATCACAAGCCAGTAAATAGTTCAGTTATGAAATAAATATATGATTTACAAACTTAAAAAAAAAGTTTTGTTTTCTTTTGTTTGTTTTTTTCATTTAGATTTTTATAGAATTACACACTTATGACACAATGTGTTGGATAGTGTGTGTGTGGGATAGTTGCTAATAAGATGATTTTGTTACCCAAAGACAGTGGAAAGTTGTCGCATCATTTTCTGTGAATTTATGTAATAAATAAACCATGAAATGTTTTCTTTTTTCCATGCCTTATCTATATATATGTATCATTGCACAACCCCTATTCCAAAAAAGTCTGGGATGCTGCATAAAAGGTTAATAAAATCAGATTATGATGATTTACACATCTAATAAATCTATATTTTATTCTCAATAGAACCTAAAGAGCATATCAGATGTTGAGACTGAGACATTTTACTTTTTCATGGAAAATATCAGCTGATTTTTGACTTTGATGGCAACAACATCTCAAAAAAGATGTTTGAACAGAGGCAAAAATTGATTGGAAAACTAATTGGTGCAAATCCAAAATAAATGTAGGACCGTTTTACAAATAATTAGGTTAATTGGCAAAAGGTTGGAGACATGACTGTTAAAGCAGTATTTTAGAGAGGCAGAGCCCGGGGATTTAAAGATGGGCAGAGGTTCGATCAGCTAAAAATGGTTAAATTCAGAAAGTTTAAAGACTTTAAAAAGATCCTACAATCTACAGTACGCAAGGGAAAATGTTGAAGGTCAAAGCTGGATATGTGTGATCTTTGGGCCTTTGGGCAGTACGGCATTTTAAAAAAAGCACGATTGTCTACCGGACATCACTGCATGGGCTCAGAAATCACTGTCTGCTACCACAGTTCACAGTCAGTCCACAAAGATAAGTTAAAGTTGTATTATGTAAAGAAGAAGCCATATATAAACATTTTTATGTAAACAGTAAAGTAACATATCATATTTCATTTTTTTATTAACAAGGTCCGGCAAAGAGAGTTGACTGATTGG